>JAIQCU010000310.1:0-63596 GCA_022114935.1 Leptestheria dahalacensis | reverse complement strand
GTGTCATGGTGACGTCATTGATGGTCATGGCAACTCACTATGGCCGGGCACGCCCGGACTTGTTTGGCTCCCATGTAAAGAGATAGGACAAACGATAAAAAAAACATGGAGTGGAAAAAAGTGGACAATATGTCTCCATGCTGTTAAGCAATGGAGACAAATATACTAAAAAATTATTTAAATAATACCCAAATAAAATATAATATGGAATAAAAAAAGAAAAATAAAATCCATGGAGATAAATCCGAAATGTATGATTATACCTTTGTGGCTAAGTAGATCGCTACCGGTAGGCTGTCCATGGTACTTTCCGACCAGAACTTGCACCAGCGGGCACTTAAGTTGATTACCAAGAACACTGCCATCAGCATGGCAGCTTTGACGTAGTAATTGTGAGAGCTGTTGAACAGCAGGCCCAGCAGAAAGAACAAGACGAAAGGCGAGCCTCTGATGAACCATAGCCGCAGAACCTGTCAACCACATGCGGGAAAAGGGTGAGAAAAAAAAATAAATAAAAAGATACAAACACGAAACAGGTCGTCGAAGGCCGTACTTTATCTTTGGTGAAAAGTGAAGAAATCTGACTGCACAGCGATTTTGAGCTGCTCGGTGCTTCTTTGGACTGCACAAGGGCGTACTCCTCGAGTCGATCCGCTAGACGACGACCGATCCACTGCGGTTTCTGCCGGACCAACAACTGCAGGCACGTTTCACCCTAAGCACGATCACGCCCCGCGTTATAATTGAAAGTAAAATTTAAAAAATAATGTAGGTTTACTTTCGCATTTGGAATGTCTATTGGAGTATTTCTATCTAAGAGGAGGCTAATGGCAGTCACGTTGTGCGACTCGGCAGCCCAGTGCAAGGCCGTGTTCCCTCGGCACCGGTCCTGACTAGTGGTACTGGCACCCAGCGACAGAAGAAGCCGGCAGGGATCAACGCTGCAAAAGATCGACAAGGATAGTCAATAGGTAGATATAGATCTATGGATAAGATAGGTAGGTAGATAGATGAAGATGAAGAGAAATAGATAGATGGAGACATATACAGAAGTAGGAAGATAGAGTAGGTAGGTAGATAGATAGGTAGATACACAGATAAATAAAGAAATACATAGATAGGCAGGCAGAAGAAAAAAAGACAGACAGGCAGATAGTCATATATAGATGCATAGGTAGACAAATAAATAGATCCAGTGAGATAGAGTTATAGTTAGATAGGGAGATACATAGATAAAGTGATAGACACGTAGATAAATAGATAGATAAGAGCGAGTGAGGTAGATAGATATGCAGACAGACAGACAGATCAGTAGATCATGTTGAACACGACAAAACCAGCAGCTCCGGTGTCGCTTACGTCGTTGTGCGAAGAGCGGCCCACATCAACGGGGTCATCCCGTCCTTATCTGAGGTGTTGACGGGAACCTGGTTGGCTAAGAGGTACGCCACGATGGCCGTGTGCCCGAACTGCGTCGCGAGATGAACGCACTGGAAACCTTCGCCGTCATTTAGCGAGGGGTCGGCGCCGCACTTGAGCAGAAGAATCACCATCTGTAGATGACCTTGTCTAAAACAAAGATAATTCAACATTAATTGTTATTATTTACACATTATGTTATTAATCAACTGTTACTGTTAATAATAACTATGTTAGATAAGTAAAAGTTTGACGTAAGAATTTAGAAGACTCCATACCTTGTAGCCCAGTGTAGAGGCGTGGCGAGTAGCTTGCCACCGACCGCGTCAACTTCCGCCCCTATGCTGATGTAGTAAGTGACAAGCTCCTTTCTGTTGTTGATCGCAGCCCAGTGCAGGAGAGTAACGTTCTCCTCATCCCGCTGGTTGATATCGTAACCGTTGTCGATGAGCTGCTTGCAGCGGCTGAAGAGCCCATACTGAGAATTTCACGCAAACGGTTCATATCCCGTTCAATTTATATAAGCATTCGCAGAAAGAAACATACCTGAGTGGCTTTCACTATGTCAAAATCACTACCCTCTTCAGTATCGGCCGTATTTTGCGGTGTTCTCTCCTTTTCGTTTTCACTGTGGTAAGGGTTGTCCGACATTTTTTTTCTAAATTCAGTTTTTAACCTCAAGTCAAGGCAAGGAAATACGGTGCACGCCAAAAAATTGATTCTTTATTTTTTTGTATTCTAAATGTTTCAGTATGTTGAAAGGGTGAGTAATCAGACCGGAACAAAGTTATCTTCGAATGTCAACATGATAATTTTGACAGGTAAACGACGCCATTAACGTCGTCTGCTCTTGCTTGTGCTGACGCATTTTACCAAGGATTTGAAAGATAAGTTACAAACATGCATTTAAAAAGTTCGTTATAGTTAAAGTACGCTAATGGGCTAAATTTAAAAATTTTATTATAAAACGTAAACCCGGTCACCATGGCCGTTAAAATACTTTATTCCCTTATAATTTTAAATATGAATTGGCAACGCTGCATTGCGTCGTCTACACGTGCCTATATTCAAAACAGTCTTGGTTTACATACTGTTTCTTCAGAAATCAGGACAATAAAGTTTAAAAGAAAAATGTGGCCGTCTAATGAAACTCTTTTAACTATTCCCCCATCTCCAAACTGGTATCTGAGCCAAGTTTTTGACTGCCACCAGCAACAAGGACTGGCCGCTTATGGAGCGGGACGGAATGTTGTTATCGCCTACCCCAACCCTGAACACAATGTGGGCTTCCCACAAGTTCGGGTTCTCCATGAAGCTCACAAAGAAAAAGTTACCTGTAAGTATTTACCTAACTGAAGAGTTTTTTTAACATATAAGACTTGGCACGAGTACGAGTACTCTTTCGGTAAGCGAGCTGGAATGATGAAACCCGTTGGTCTACCCAGAGGCCAGAGGGTCGAAATAGTTATGAATGTTGTATATTAGTTAACATTAAATATATAAATTTGGTTGCCCCCGCCCCCCACAGGCATCAGCTGGTCGCAACTGTCGAAAACCAGCGAGAAACTCCTCTTGTGTACCGCAGGAGATGACGGATACCTGAAAGTCTGGGACGCGATCAACCTGACAAAAGTGTGCGAGCATAATGCATTCGAGGTAGTATTCTCTGTGTAACTAGTGTGTGTATTTTAATATCTTTGTTTCTGGACAGAACCAGAAGATAGTGTGCCTCTCCTGGTCGAGAGTGGACAGTCGTCTGGTCTTCTCGGGCACGGATGCGGGGAACTTTACCGTCTGGGACGTGGACGGCAGCACTGCGAGGAAGCTGCATTTTGGCAAGTTGACCCCTACAACGGCCGCTCTGTGTCCTCACAAGCAATGGATTGCAATCATCGCTGCTAAAGGAGGCCTTCTCTACATCTGCAATATACGAGGTTTGAATTGTAACATTGATTCTGGTTAGCCAATTATTTCAATTTTTTTATTTCAGTAATATATCTATATATTACCATGTTTACTGCTATTTTATAGTTTCATTATTCTTTAATATTGTTAAAAATTCTTATTGAAGAGAAAGTTATGAAATAGTCGATTATTTTTACGTTATTATTTGTATGGGAAATATGATTATACATTTTTTGAATATATTCTTAGACAAAGGAACAATACTTCACAAGATTCGAGCCCACGAAGACGACATATGCGGTATCTCCTTTAGCCCGCGCCAGGGTAATGTGCTCGGTGATAATGGGGAGACGGAGATCCTCTTTGCTACCGCGGGGAAAGACCGTTTTCTCAAAGTGTGGTCTCTCAACGAGGCTAAATGCGTAACTTTCGGACGACTCCAGGGAAACAAGTCCCGCAGCGGACCGGAGGACAAGAGGGCGACTTGGATCGGACTTCACTGGATCGCACCTGACATGATACTCAGCAGCGGTCTGACGGGGGAATTGCTGTCTTGGGATGTAAGATACCGGGGGGAGGAATAAACGTAGAATCAAATAGAATCATCATTAACTTTCATACTAATATCATTTTAGCTAATATTCAGTATTATCTGATAAGGCGTATGATACAAATTCAATGTTATAATACTTATATGATTGCCTGAGTATGGTTAATGTCAATAACAGAAATTCAACATATTTTCCAGGTTTCCGACAAAATGAAATGGAGCGTGGTACACAAGCTACACGCAAGGGGGCTCTTCAACATTTCCAGCTCCTTTTTAGGTGAGGAGACTTTAATCTGGACCTCGGCGCAGGACAGGAACGTCATCGTGTGGCCGCTGTCTTCAATGGCCCGACCCGTTACGGAAACGCTGGGGATCCCAGCATTGCAGGTTGTTTGGTAGTCAATTCGCTTGAAAAACAAAACACCCAAGTTTTAGACTAATTACTTCATCTTTCTGTTTAATTAGTCACCGAGATGAATGTACCCGTAGCTTAAATGTATTTTGCTTAGAAAGGTACCGATGAATTTTAAGATGCGTTGAATTTGTTGGCTGAAATAAGTTTTTGGCCGATTGAAGAAGTACTGAATCGAGAACATTCGTACCTTAGTGATCTTACATTTAAGCAGATTTTGTGCGAGTAGATTGAACAAAAATTCTAAAACATAAACATTGCTTTAGTTCAACTTGTATCATCATTATTAATATATTAAAAATAATAAAAGTATATACATCGTAAAACTGCATACTATCTAAATATTAAGCTAACTATTTATTGGTAATTTAAATCTAATTTAATAAAGGCATTCTTTAGTTAGATGAATTAAACACGTAACAAGTACATCAAAGTGGTTCAACATATAAAACATAACTTATTTATTAATCAATCAATGGCGGCCTATAGAAATATATGTAGAGTTGTATGTGAAACTGTCGATTACCTGTTTAGTTGATCTAGTTGCTAACTTCCTTATGCTTGCAGACGATTGGTTGATTAGTTGCATTAAAATAAAGGTCACACATACAAAATTGATTACATTGATTCCAATTACATGTAACCTTTAACACCACCTTTATTTGGTTTTAGCATCCCTGGCTACAGCTGGCCACATTGGGTGGATTCGTCTATTCCTTAAGCATCAGCCCTGTCGATTCCGCGCACGTCGCCCTCGGGGTGGGCGACGGAACCATCCGGCTGTGGAACGCGGCCGCCCGAAGCCCGCAGATGACCTCCTTGTGGAACGGAATCAAAGGCAAAGTGACGGCCGTGTGCTGGCATCCGACCGACGAGGGACTCGTGGCTTTTGGCACCGACGAAGGAAGAGTCGGAGTCTTTGAAACTCTAAAAAATAAACCCGCTGTCATTTCTAAACAGAGCCACAAGGTGAACTTTAGTTTAATGCAGAAATAATTACATAACAGTTGCGTTAATCACACTTCCTTAATTTGACTTAACAATGTCATTATAACGCCGTGCTTGCACATAGTTAAAGAATAAGAATCCTCGAGTCATGATCGATTAACTTAACTTATTACAGCCGTCAACGACAATTAAATTGCATCGTCATAAGTACATACCACGACGTGCACATTCGCGTACTACAAATAACTGCACCTCTTACATTATAGTAAACATCATTATATAAGCATGTTAATGTAATTAAGATAAATTAATAAATAAATATTATACTATATATTTAAAGAATATGATATGTAATATAAATTATGTATTACTTATATTAATATAATATTTATGATTATTATTAATATTTTTCAGGGGACCATTTACAGCGTCACCTGGGGAAAAATCCCGGGAAAAGAGGAATTCCACCTGTTTTCCCTGGGCGGCGGACAGATCCTTATTCACCGACTGCTCTCTGCCGATTCCTCCGTCGTCAATTTCAACACTCTGATCTCCTCCAAACCGAGTTTCCCTCCGCGAAGCGAACTGAGTTTCAGCAGCGACTATTCCCAGCTGGCGGTCGGTAACGAGGACGGTTCGGTCGAAATCTACAATGGACAGGATTACGGACTGGTGTCCGTTATCGTTGCCCACAAAAAACTGATTCAGAGTCTCAAATGGCACCCGCATTTCATTACGCAAAGCGACGAGAAATCGCCGTGCGCTAATTGGCTGGCCGTGGCGTCCAATGAAACGGCAGTCAAGGTGTACGACATCGTTCTACCCAATCCGACGCTGGTGGCGACCTTGAAAGGACACAAGGATAGGATCGTCTCCCTTGCGTGGGATCCGCACTCGAATGGACAGCTAGTTTCGGCTTCGTACGATGGAACCGTACAGGTAATTCTGTCTACCTGATTTACTTCTACAGTTAATTTAGGTTATTAATTTAATATTATGTCATATTATTATATTGACATTTTAGATATATTTATATTGACATAAATATTATGTATATTAAGTTTGTGGTTATAGTGTATTTATACTACACTTAAATTTAATTATATTTATTTTATAGTTGTGGTATTTTAGTGCGATTTATCAAAAATAGAATTATATTTTTATCAATATTTCTAACAATTATTTTATCTATTTTGTAACTTATAAAATCTTATTTTACATTTATTATTTAGATTATACGTTCGAGGGCAATAATCGTTAATTATTGTTATTTAATGATTATTTTTAATTTAGGTATGGGACGTTCTTAACGACGCTCCAGTGGCCAACTACTCTGGACATGTCGGCCGACCGTTCGTCTGCGACTGGAGTTACTTGGAACCTGGAACCGTCATGTCCGGCGGGGAGGATTTCACCCTTCGACAATGGAGGGTCGTCGATCAGAAAATGAAGGATCCCGGTGAAGCTGCTGCCGTTAAAAGGTCAGCAGCGGAAAAGAAGAAAGAAGTAGCACCTGTACCAGCTCCCGTACAGCAGGTTTGTATCAACTTATGTCAATTATTGCGCTTAGACAGACAGATAGATAGATAGATAGATAGATAGAAGATATGTAGAAATAGATAGATAGATAGACAGATAGAGGGATATATAGATAAATAGAGAGAGAGAGAGAGAGAGAGAGAGAGAGAGAGGGAGAAATAGTCAGACAGATAGATCCATGGGTAGATAGGTGAAAAGATAGATAGATAGATAGTTAGTCAGTTAGTTTAGTTAGTTAAGTTAGTTAAGTTAGTTAATTAGACATACAGGTATATATATATAATTTGTTTGTCATAGGTTGCTGCCACGAAGAAAAAGACGAAACTCAAATCGCTCTTCCCAGTTAGTTCCAGTCTGGAGGTCAAAGGTCGCAGCCAGGGGTTGGAGGACTGCAGGACCCTGGCCAGGTCAAAGGGGATCCCGTGCGAAAGCAGTTCGATACCGGCGGAGGAAAATCCATCCCATCTGGGATTCTTCGGCGATGAAGCTGCTGTGCGGAAACTACTGAAGGAGGAAAGTCAGCAGCACGTTTCTTCGGGCAATTATGAACTGGCTGCGCACCTGGAACTCTGGACTGGAAACCTTGAACCTATGCTGCGCGAACTGGCCAGAAAGAAACAGCTTTCCGATTGGCTTGTCTCGCTGGCGCCTCAAGTGTCGAAAGAGTAATAATAAAATATTTAGTTTAATAATTATAATATTTTTCTGATGTGAACAGATTTATTTCAGATAATTGATTTATCAGTTATTCGCGAAGTTTATGGACCTTCATTTGTGTTGAATTTACTCGTTGTTGCTTTCTATTATTTAATGTTGCCAATTTCAGCTATTTATTTTATCTTTCTAAATCTAGTTTTAATCTAGTTATTAACATAATTTTTATGTTACACGTTCTACCTTAATCATAACAAATATTAAGAAGAGTAAATAGTAATCATTATCGTTAGTTTAGCAATAATTAAATTCTTATAATAGCTGTGTCCTCCTGAAAATCCTTTCCGAAATAGCACTGAATTCCTATCTGATTTGTAAGTCTGAATTAAGTAATTCGTTGTGTTCATTAATTAATATTCATTTTTATTGAAACTCTAGATTTTGGATGGACATATGCAAGCACTACGCGGAGCAGCTTTCCCTCGAGGGTGACATCCGCAAAGCCTCCTCGTACCTGGTAGCCGCTAATATGATCAGCGACGCTGTCGATTTGCTGCTGCATCATAATCTCTTTAGAGAAGCCATTAGCATCTCCAAAAGCACTGGGTACCTTATACAACACTTTTTTATAATTGTTTTTACAGTATAATATATGTAATCTACAGGGATATACATTTATACTATACATGTACACATATATACATCTTCTTAAGATACAGTAACAATCGTCTTTTCCTTTTTTATATAATGTAAGGATGGAAGAGTCCAAACTGCGGGATGCTTTAGCCAAATGGGCAGCGAAGAGCGCGCAGGACGGTAATATCGAACTGTCGGCCAAATGTCACGTTGCTGCCGACAACCCCGCGGAAGCCGCGCGAGTCCTGGCACGCAGGGCCGACTGTGACTCTCTGCGGCTGGCTAGCAATCTCGCTAGAGCAGCGGGTCTCGACGAACTCGCCACGGCTTACTTCAACGAGACTGAACATATGAAGAGCCAGGCTAAGGAAGCTAACGATAATGCTGATATTGCAGAAACAGAATGAGCGAAATACAATGGCGTACAGAAAGATTTAAGCTTGTATTCTTGTTTGGTTGTGTATAGGAAGAACTGTAGCAGCTGAAAAAAAGATTCTTGTAGCAGACATGAGAACTGGTGGGCTACGTCAGCGTATCGCCTTTGGTGACCTGTACATGAGATTGTTATTAGCGTTTAACGGGGCCTTACTTACACACAAGTTTACCCGAGCTTCGAGGTACTCGATCTTCCGCTCAAGGTATGTCAGCTTCTCGTTCAACGTGGCGAGGCGTGAACGGCACGACATGTCTGAAACGGGATATAGACGCCGATAACATCAAATATACGGAACCCCAGTTGGGTAATATACCATACCAAAGGAGTTGAGAAAGTCAGTAATTTTTTTAATGCTGCTAGTGACAACTTCAATGTACTCGCGGTTGGCCCAATCCTGCTGTGTTTGCTTCTGTATGGTGTCGCGATGAAACGAGGCCATTTTTGCTGCAATTTAAGAGGGCAACCAATCTGTATGGTAATTTTAAATTAAATAGAAAAAATAATTGGGCATTCTCACCTTATGTTAAACAAAATGTTAACCTTCAGACCTGGTTGTTGTTTACTAATGTCTCACCCTGTCTCATCTATCCGGATGAGGCATATAAACCGCAGGAGGAAACATTTCGATTACAAGATGATTACTTTCCTATATGATTACTTAATCCTGAAATTTTTATTAAACCTAAAAAACTCAAATGCTTACACTACTACGTGGTTAACGATTTTTTTTACGTATGGCTATTGCTCATTCGATCTAGAAATATAAATATCAGAATTATGGGTGGCTGTAACCGAATACAACACTGTTTGCTTATTATTATTTTATAAAATTAAACTAGTAATTGCGCTGTTAAATATTATACAATTACTATTTTTTTATTTTTAGGCAGCAAAAAGTCTTGTAATAGTGTGGAATATTACCGCTAGATGGCGTATTTGGCGTCTGTAAACCCTCACAGCCAAACAAAACGCAGAAAGGGTGGGAGTGACGCTTTGCCTGTTTTATACTTTTTAAATCCCGCCTATTTCGTGCAATACCTGGAAGTGAAGTCTTTTTTAAAACTCGTTTCCATTTCATTGTGTGTGTGTGTGTCACAGGATCTAGCGGTTTCACGTTGCCGTCACCCAGACTCATATATGTTTTGAAATTCGATCAGCAGTCATGCCGGTTTAATTTGAGTTTATTTTGTTGGGTAATATTCAACACGCGACATTGAAATTGGCCAAAAATGGCGACGACGACGACGGCGACGCCGGGCCCAGTTTCATCAGCGTCATTGACGGCGCCAACCGACGTCAAGAAGATGGCTCGCAAAGAGAAGGAATTCTTGATCGAACTCGAGGGACAAGTCAAAGGTGAGTCGCCGTTCTCCCGTCTCGAGTGATTTTCGACCGGTCGCTTTGGTGCCACGAAGAATGAGATTCCGTTATTATTCACGGCTTTTTTATCGGATTTTTTCTGTTGCGAGCGATATGGTAATGAATTAGATATTTTTTTTATTAAGGGAAGACTGCATAATGTCATGAGGGTCCGCTGTCTTTGCAGCTGCCACTTCCTTACAAGGTCACTGTGGATTAAACAAACTTTTGTCCGGAGATTTAAAGCCTGACTTGAATGTTAAATGGTTATACCGCGATATTATTTTCCCTTTCCATTGAATGGGAGATGAAAGTAACCGTCCTGGCCGTGGGATCCGATGGTGACAGCTGCAAACCGCGCATTTTTGATAAGGTCGCTCAAGATGAAACCGGTTTTGCAATCGTCTTGAAGTTTTGTAATCAGGAAGTAACCGCTTGAGTAATCGTTTCGGCTTAGATTGAACTGTAGGAAGTAACCGTTTTTGACTCGCATTAAGGTTTTTAAAAGGGGATGCCGGAAATATTATAGGCGATTGAACCGTGAAAAGTAATCATTACTTTCAAGCGTCATTCGTTTCTGAGAGGAAACGTTAGTAATCGTTATAATAACTGGATTCGTTTCGTTCGGTATCTATGTTGAAACGGGTTTCTGAGTGTAAGATTGTGTAACTGCATTTAAGGTATTTTTGAAAAGGTAATTGTTTTCGTACTTGTTTGTACTGGACTCGATTTCACACTAAAAAAAATGGTTAATTTAAAACTTGTCTTGTTTGCCGTCCTTGTCAAGTTAGATTCGACGAGTTAAGTTTGAGTCTTGATCTGTGTAACTTGCATACTGTGTTTTGTTCGAATTGGTCACAGATAACTATCTTTACTGAAAACTGTATAGATAGGTAGTTAGATATAACAGTCGGTCAGTTAGTTAGACAGATGGATTGGTTGACATGATAGGATCGTGTAGCTGGAAGATGAAAAGAACTGTAGGTGGACAGCTGGATGAATAGGTAGATAAACAGGGAGTTGGGTGCTCGGTTAATTGATAGATAAAGTGTCAGTGTACAGAAAGGTATATATAGATAAATTGGCAGTTAGATAAGACAGCTGGATAGATAGATGCATAGATGGGTATATAGATAGGTGTATAGTTAGGTGGATATATTGGTAGAGAAATAGATAGATAGTTAGATTGATAGATGAATGGATGAATAAATAGACAGTTAGTTGGATACGGTAAAAAGACAGATTGATTTACTGTTGGTATTCACAGCAGTTTGATGGATAGCTAGATAGACCAGTACATAACATACAATAGATAGATAGATAGATTAATAGTTAGATATGTAGAAAGATAATACATGAAAGATAAGGTAGATAGATAGAAAAATGGGTTTGGACGGATTGGATAGGTATCAGTACATGGATGAGGATAAAACTGGACAGCCATACAGGCAGTTAGACAGACACATAGATAAATAGATAGATATATAGACAGCAGACTGGTAGATAGATAGGCAGATAGTTCGATGTGATAAAAGGACTTATAGACCTATTGATGGTAACTAGAATGCAAGGTACATGGATAGATAGATAGGTAGTTAGATATAGGCAGATAGATAACATGAAATTCATGGATAAGATGGCTAGATAGATTTCCAGATTCATAGAAAGACACACACACACATGAATGAATAGATCGATAGATAGATCCATTCATATTAGTCAGATATATACATGGATAGACAGACATATAGATGTATAGATAGAGCTAAAATACAAGACCCAAATTCCCCAATAGCAGTATCGTCAGGAAAGAGAATTAGAGAGGGAAATCTGTATTGGAGACTCTTCAAGTGTAATTGGAGTGTAATGGCGTCTCTCGAAGGCCTCAAATGATTTCTTTCTCCCCCTCAACAAGACTTTTCTTTATTCTTCGTCTTCCTTCTTTTTTCCCCCGGCCTTATAAAAGGTCAAAAGGTCACGAGTATAGCAACTGGCAACCATCTGCTGGTTTCAATGAACGTAAACATGAAAGGGAGACGATCGTTTCCCCCTCTGTCTTGCGTCGTCGCTGCTGAGGAGATTAGCAGGCGTTGAGAGAAACGTTCGTCATTTTTGTCGCCCCCGAAAATAGAACCCCCCACGTGGCCGTTTGGAACCAAGTGGAGCTAAATTTGGAACAACCGGTGGAACACGTGTTTCCATTGATACCGTATTCTTCTTCCCCGTCTGAAATTGGCCAGAATGTACTGATTTAACTCGGTATTGTCAAGATGCGCTCGAAATGACACGTACGTAGATGGTAGAAAGGTAGTTAAGTAGATAATCGGCTACTTAGGTAGATAGATAGACGGATAAGGTTAACAGGCAAATGGGTAGAAACCCCCACGTTGTCGTTTGGAACCAAGTGGAACTAAGTTTGGAACAACTTGTGGAACACTGTCTTCGTTTGATACATATGGAAAAAGCCCGTATTGCTCCCATGTGAATATTGCCCAGAATATACTAGTATTAAGCATAACTCGGATATTGTCAAGCTGCGCTCAAAATGGCGACTTTGTATTTGCCTTTCCGACTTTATAGCATCGATGGCATTGTCGAATATTAGCTAGATAATGTCAAAACTATCAAAATTTGTAACTTTTTAGCTCATTTTCGCGGTTTTGGTTCACGATCTTCAAGGTGCGCTCAAAATGGCGACTTTGTGTTTGCCTTTCCGACTTCATAGCATCGATAGCATTGTCGAATATTAGCTAGATAATGTCAAAACTATCAAAATTTGTAACTTTTTAACTCATTTCACGGTTTTGGTTCACGATTTTCAAGGTGCGCTCAAAATGGCGGCTTTCCGATTTAGTTCTCAGGTTATATAAACTGTTCACATTTAATGATTGTCACTACCGAAACAATCAAGTTCGTTAAAAATTCTTAATTTTCAACTCGGTCGTATGTGGTCTGGTTCGGAGTTAGTAAGATGCGCTCAAAATGGCGGCTTTGTGCCCTGCTGTTCAAACGACTAGATCAACGAGTCCGAATAGTCAACCGAAAGTCGGTCAACAACGAAATTGAGTCGATATTTAGAGATCGACTCGTGTTTTTGCAGCGATAAAACGTGGGTGGGAACACATCTCAGCGTATCATTGATTTCCTCAAGGGCGCCGAATGGAGAGGATTTCATTGATCGGCGCCCTCGAAAACAGTATTTCCACTGTCGAACCTCCTTCATTATCCTTTTAATTACCTAACTTAATCAGCATTAATTATTATTAATCAACAGTAAAAAGATCGTCTTGAATATGATCGTAAAAATGAAATTTGAAATTTAACAGCTGACTGGAACCAGAGTGGAAATAGAAGTTCCATCAAGTGGAACGAGTGGAAACACTGTCTCTCTGCTATTGCCGCCGAAACAGTTTTCCATTCCGGCCGTCAGTTGGTGGCTAGACGCCCGAGAAAGCGGTTCCAACCGTCAATTGACGTCAATCGACTCGAGTTCGAAATCGTTGGTGCTTTTTGGTCTAAACAGATCCAAAGTCCATTGTGTCGAGATAAAGACGCTAGTGTCCAAAGGGTCAGTTTCTTGTTTAAAATCGTGTTGTTGTCGTGACGACTATGGAGATTGTGTAGAAGTAAACAACATTGTCTGGTCGGTCGGGAAATGTTCCAGTGCATTGTCCAGCCGAGAAACGGATGGGTGCACGCGGCCCCCACCGATATTAAGGAAGCATTTACCGGTAAGTCTTAATGGGTACCACGTGGAGCGTCGTGGAATTGAAGTGGAATCTAGTGGAATTGGTGGAATTGGTGGAATTGGTGGAATTAGCCGGATTTGAGGAGTTGCTATGGGGGTTTTCATAAGTATTTTATAGGTAAAATGTAGTCAACTTTATATCAACGTATTTTATCATAAATGGAATTTGCAGAGCGTTGTGGATCAAGTGGAACTATGTGAAATTAACGCGGATTGTGCTAATTAGGCAATTAGGTTTTGTTGTGGAACAAGTGGAACTTTATGGTACCGTACTGTATCTTGTTAATAGGATATGTGGAACATGGTGGAACTTGGTAGAATTCACGGGGTTTGCGATGTTTAGGAAAGTCTTTATAAGGTTTTGTGGTCGATTTAGTGGAACTTGACATGTGTGATCTAGTGGAACAGTTAGAAAGCAAAGAATTCCGTTTGGAGTTCCACTGTGATGTAAGACGACAACTATGTTCCACGAAGTTCCACTCGGGTTTTCCAAAATTCCAATTTGTTCCAGTAGGTCCCAGCGTCTTGACTTGTATTAAAACTGGAATCTCTAGACATAATATATTTTATCTCATTCCACTCAGTTCCACCTGGTTCCGCTTGAGTTGACTAGACAACATGTAGATAAGAACAGTTAGAAATTACGGGAAAATGATGGTTCGACAGGATCTACTCACGTTCCACATTCATCGTATCTTCAATCAAATTCCACTTGATTGGAATCCGTGTGGCATGTTACTGGAGTTAAGACATTGGAAGAACTTGGTATTTGTAAGAAAAACTGGAATTCCATAGATTCGACTAGTTCCACGCATTCCAATCGACTTTCGTGTTACAACTCACGTGATCTGTCCCAAATGCCATTGGATTCAAAAGAATTCCACTTTTTCCAAGCAAATTCCACTTCCCTTTAATAAATCTGTCTATTCGTTTGTCTATAGTTCCACAAAGTCCATTCATTGTGACTAGAGTTTGTTCCACTAAGTTCCTGTGAGTTCCAAAAGATTTCTCAGAGTTCCACTGTGACGTTTTTAACCCTCTGAATTCCGTTCGCATTAAATTCCATCTCAACTCCACTTGATTCGCCTCGCTGTTCCCAGAACTACACCTGGCTCCATGAAATTCCATTTGGAGCTTGTCTAATGGACTTGGTTCCACCAAGCTTCATTATGTTCTCGCAGAATTCCAACAGACTTAAAAGTCCATCAAGTCAGTTCCACTTTATTCCACAGCATTCCATGAATCCATGGAACGTTTCCACTTCGATTTAGTTACCTCAGAATTGCGGGATCACCTTGGTTCCAACTTAGATTCCATGTGGAGCGTTTAAAATCGCATTGGTTCCACTGAGGTCCATTCGGGTCCATTATAGGCTGTGCCCAGTTCTACTGACTATCTATCCATCTATCGTTGAATTGCCTGGATCTATCGAGCGGTATCTGTGTATCTATCTAGATATCCAGCCATCTGTATGACCATCTGTCTATCTGTCTGACAATCCGTCTATCTATATGACTATCTATGGTGGCTGTATATCTATCTATCTATTTGTATTTATCGATTTGTCTATCTAGATCGGTTATCTGTGTATACCTTTCTATCTAGCTATCCATTCATTTGTCCGTCTATCTATAAATCCATCTATTACCATAATTACGTATCTGTCTGTCTACCTATCTGTCTGTCTATCTTTCAATCTATCCAGATAATTATCTTTCGATCCGTCTATGTACATACGCCTTTTCCCCACATAAAATTCACTTACCGTTGACAATTGTAAGAATGTTTTGTGTTCAACAACGCTTCATAGATTATTGATGTATTAAAAAATATCTCATTCTATTATAATGAATCCCATGATGTTTTCCACGCAACAGCGGACAGAGAGGAAGTCGGGTTTAGGTTTTTAATCTTTTACGATAGAGTGCGGGCCAGCTTAACAGTGGAAACAGCTGGCCGGCTCTTGTCGAGAGGCAAAGGGAAACATGAGTTGTTTTAATTTGAAGATAAACAGACGAACACGACACCCGCATGTCCTTGGCTTCAAAAAAACAAGCATCTCAACTTGAAGGGATTCGCTCTTTTAATCATCTGACGAGAGCGCCCACTTGTTCTTGTTGTTATTGTATTACATTTGTATAGAATAAAATATATAATGAACGAGTAATCTGTTGCGTTTACAGTATCTGTGCAGTCAAAGTTTACATTTTTAAATATCAATGCGTTTTAGTTAAATTTTAATTTAAATTATACTTAATTGTAAATGTTGCGACAATGAACGAGGAAAAGGAGCTTTGGTGTATAAGGATGCTGAACGTGTTGTCGCTAGATGACTCTGAATGTTGATCCGGACCTGAATGATTGGATAAGGGTCACGTTAGCCAGTTCTACTAGAATCATGGTTCCGAAATTGAGTCTAGTCGATTTGAATTAACGTGGACTTGAATTGAACTGAATTGCAACAAACCATGCAAGTTGAGTTGCGAATTTGGGTTGAGCTAAATCTATTCGATTGCATAATAACAGTGGAATTGAGTCGAGTCGGTTGGAATTAACGTGGGCTTGGGTGAGTTGAGTCGCAAGTTAGGTTGAGTGTGCAGTCTGGCCGAGAACTGAGTCTAGTTGGGTCGAGTTGAGTCGAGTCGAGTTTGGGTTGAGACGAGTCTATATTCGTTGGCAGAAAATGACTAGTGGAATTGAGTCGAGTCGATCTGAATTAACGTGGGTTTGAGTTGAGTTGAGTTGCAAGAAATTAGTTGGATTGAATCGCGAGTTGGGTTTGAGTGCGTAGTCTGGCCGAACTGAGGTCGAGTTGGGTCGAGTTAAGTTGAGTTGAGTGGGATTTGGGTTGAGCTAAATCTACTCGATTGCACAGTAACTAGTAGAATTGAGTCGCATCAGCATGTATTTAGTTGAGTTACGCGGTAATTTAATTGAGTTCGACTCGGCGATTATGTCGGGTATAGCTCAGCTCTAGCTGAACTATGTCTGTGAATAGAGTTGTGTTGAGTCTAGTTGAGTCCGTCAACTCGGATCGGATCAAAACCAATCAAGTCTGTAGATGAGTTGACCTGGTTCATCAGTTGAGACATGTCAATGCAACAAGGCAACTTTCATGCAATGTTGTGTCGACTTAAGTTCAAGTTGAGTTCGACAACTAAAAGTTGACTCAAAGCTATATTGTTTTATTTCACATTATCACAATAATACTTAATTGCATAATGCGTGTTGTATAATAATAGATGGTGAATCCAACACTCGGAAAAAATAACGTTAAAAAACAGAAATAAAAATTCTGTATAAAAATATTTTTATAATGGAAATAATAAATAATAATCATTAAGCGTCGTTGATGATTTTTAAACGGATAAAGAAGTATAGGAAGGAAATAAAATCTAGGACAAGGAAAACGAATTTGGTGCGTGTGAGGAAGTTGGTATTTGACAGAAGGACCCACTTGTCGTTTTTACAACAGTTTCCTTGTTATTTCAATGCCCTAGTGATTTGTTTCATTGGAAAAAAACCCAACTTGATTAAAATGCTGTAATCAGTTTAAGACGGTGGAAGACGTCTGAATCAGTTAATTAAGTTGTTTGGTTTTATAAATAGATATCATGGTTGGCTGCTATTGTATTTTGTCTATTAGCCAGAGGGAGGGGGACACGCGTGGAAGACTTTGACGGTGCGCTGTGACGTCGAGCGTTACGCGCGCTCTCCCCGTCAAGCGTTTCACGACGGAGCGCGCGTCACGCGTTCGCGTTGAATTGCTCGACTACAAATGTCTTGAAATATTGACTGAAGAATCTTTTTTTACTTTTTTAAAATTAAATATGCAACTTGGACAATAATGAGGTAATGTATTATGTATTTTTTAATTTAATGTGTAATAATAGTTGAGCCATTGTTGATAATTATACGATTCGAATTGTAACGAGTCGGTCCCGTGTTGGTCATTATGGGATTCCATTTTAATCCGTGAGATTCGTATTAGACAGAAGCTTGTTTGAGATTTATAAAGAGAATGGTTGATTCCTTGGATGTTCAATAGGGCGAGTGTCGGGAGGGAGAATCTCTTGAGATTCATGAGAGATCGTTAGAGATTTACGAATAACCGTCGGTATGTAGAGTTTTTTAAAAAGAGGATATTTAAATCATTAAGTCACAGGGTCGTTAAGTTTAGGCGTCAAGTATAAAACGAGTTGTCAAGAGATGTACTGAGGTTATGAATGAGTATATTGAGTCATAGTGAGTCATTGTGACCGGTTGTGATCCACACTATTTGATTCTGAGAAGACAATGACTTGAAGGTGAGTCATAGTGAGTCGTTCTCGACCTTGTTAATGCTAGTTGAGTCATATCGACAGTTGTGTCCAGTGAGTTATATCAAATTAATGTAATAATACGCTGTGAGCTAATTTTGAGTCATATTGATTCTGCTGTGACTCGTAATGAGTCCTTCTTATGAGTAATAAATCATATACCGGCTTACAGTTATGTCCAGTGAGGCTGTATATGTAGCACTTCACTATTGAATCATCGTGAGTCATTATGTATCATTAGAATGCATTGTACTTCAATGGCAGTAACCGCTATAATCCACCATGAGCTAATGTTGAATCATGTCGATTTACTGTGACTCACAATGAGTCATTCTATTGACTGATGAACCATACCGATTTACAGTTAAATGTCCAGTAAGCTGTATGTGTAGCACCTCATTATTAAATCATCGTGAGTCATTATGTATCATTAGAATGCATTGTGCTTTGTGCAGTGATAATAACCGCCATAATGCAAAAAAAATAAATAAAAAATAACAATGAAGGATCTGTGGATACAAGGAAACGGTGCTACAATGACAATAATGAAACCGGTTGGGACTGAAATACACTCAGCGGGTTTTAATGAGAAGCAAACTGCGTTCTGTTCTGCAGAAATGACCCGCTGTATAATACATTCCTGCAATGTCGGACATTGAACCGGTTTGTATCTTCTCTCGAAACCTGTTTAATATTATACCTGAATATTTATAAACAGTCTACCTTATCAATTTAAATTTAACCTACTAAATTAAACTAATTAAATTTTGTAATATTAATAATTTAATTAACAGAAGTATTAATTGAATCTAGGATATTTTTTGAACCTGGTAGTATTATTTAATTTTATGTTTAATTATTCCAAGATTTATAATATTTAAAATGAGTTTATTCATTTTTTTAATTTGGACAATAGCTCGTTTTTTTTTAAATTTATAGTTTGACCCTCAATTTGTCTTGCTATTCTTGTTGGTTAATTCTATTTTAAAAATTCATGTTCCTTTATTCTAAAATATAATAAAATAGCTTAGAAATTATCTCTGGTTTGGGGATAAAACCGTTTGAGGTTCTCTGCGCTACTGGGAGTCCTTTTCTTGTTCTTTCCTCTTCCTCGTTGTTTTCCTGTTCACGCAATAGACCTTTTCCGCGTTTGTCTCTTCGTCGAGAGAAAAAGAATTAACAAAATAAACAAATAAATACAAAGGGAAACAAAAGAGTGGAACGAGGAATTCCTTACTTTGGGTTCACCCGTTGTTACAAATGACCAGCAGCTGCAGTTTGCCTCTTGTCGGTTTAATTTAATTTTTAAGTTGATGTAACTTTAGTGTTAGTTGAATAATTCGTGAAAATAGCTAGTAAACATTAAGTAATCGGTAAAGTAAGTTAAGTAATTAGGTAATTGTTTATCGTAAAGTAACCGGTATTCGAATCATCGATTTCATATAGGTAACCGTTTTTTTTTAATAAAGAAGACCAGGTAATCATATTTATATTTTAGTGAAAAAGGGTACTAGTTAGGGGATCCGGTTACTTTTTAACCGATTTTCTTCTTACTGGTGCTAGTGCTGCAGTAACCGGTTTGCCAAGTAGTCATCCAACATTCAAGTGATAATCAACTTTGGAATGGGTTTCTTATAATCATCCAATAATCAGTAACCGTTTCTCGGTAATCAGTGTGACTTGAGTAACCGATTCTTAAATTGTAATGATATTAACTTTTGAATGGTTAATAGATACAGAATTGGTTACTTTTTAACCGGTTTGCCAGTTATGGAATCTAGTAATCATCGAAATAGCAGATAATTGAGGAATCGGTTCTAAGTAATCAGTGTGACTTAAGTAGCCGTTTTTGTGTAGTAACAGTACTCTTTCTGTTATCAAAAGTGGCTTTTAACAACTGCATCGATTATGTTGTTGTGTTGAGAGAAGTCGCAATAGAGCACTGCATCGATTACGTTTAACCGGTTCTATTCGCAGTACTCATCTAGTAACCGGTTTTTCGGTAATCGTAACCGCCGCAGAAGTAAGCAACTCAGGTATTGGCTTCTGTTAATCACTCGGTAATCAGTAATCATTTGTGTAATCAAGCTGTTTGTTAAGCTTTCCACTACTATCCGGATACTTGAACCGTTATTGAAGCTAGTAATCGTTTATGTATATCAATGTTTTTACTAATGAGTACGTAACTGCTTCTCACACACTCTACTTGCCAACCATGTGAAAATAGCACATACTGATCGCCAAATTGCCTTGTTAAACAAGTTTTCTCTTCCCTTACGGCCCCACAGCGCTTATGGCCCCGAAAACAAAACGCCCCCGGGCTATTTTGGCCATCCTCTAATGGTAACTCCACGTCTGGTCGAAGTTCAACTTGACAAGTTGAATTAAATACGTTTAACTTTAAAATTAACTATAATTTAATTTGTGTTAATAAAGGAAAGTAGTCAGCTATGTTAAATTGAGTGAAGTTGGTAAGAGGCTTAAAGTTAAATTAAAGGAGTTAAAGTAAAAGTCTCGTAGTGGAAACACTACTTTCTCTTGGCTTCAACAACACGCCGTGTTGCTGCATTTCCGTCTTCAGTTCACTTCTGACTTCGGGGGCTGCCCTGAATAACTCTTGAACCTGCCCGGTGTCAGTTATATTTCGAAGAATTTCTGCGCGATTTTCTGCAATACTAGTTTGAGGTCACAGATGCGGTCAGCCATCTTGGAAGTTTGAGGTTTCCTCAGAACAGCGGGGAGTGGGGCCTTTTTTCCTGCGGAAGATGGCCAAAAGTCCGGTGGTTCAGGTTCAAAACTGGTTTTTAAACAACCAGCATTTGTGGTGTGGGCCCCCGTTAACATACGGCGATTCAACCTTATGGAGTGATTACTTGGAAGCCCTTCAGGATGCCACAGGTTGTTAAAAAAACACGATGGTTACATGAATAATCAGTGATGGAAATTTGAAAGGGTGATACCTCATGGTGGTGGTCGCTCTTATGGAAATTTTAACATAGGTGACATAGGATGGACGACCGATTCCAAAGGTATCTTAGATCTCTCTGAGAGAGCCTTTCCTGGGTACAATTTGCTGTCTTGGGTATCAGTCGCTGGGATGAGTCTTTATCATTGATGGGATAGGGTGAGCGTCTGATACTAAAGTTGGGCAAGGTTTTCCCAAAAAAAGACTTTTCTAAACGAAGTAACCTTTTTTGGTTTCAGTCGCCGTGATAGAGGTTTTTTCATTAACGGGATAGGCCGGGCGACTGATACCAAAGCTGTAGTTCAAATTGCCTTAGAAAGTTTATTTTGGTTAAAGTGACTCGTATTTGGAATCAGTCGCTGCAATGGGAATTTCATCACTAACGGGATAGATTGAGCGACTAATACCAAATTCGGTCTCAGATGTCGGTAATCAACGTTTCTTGAAGCAGTATGTCCCGTTTTTGGCATCGGTCGCCGTTGTGCATTTTAGTAATAGGCATAATACAATGGGCGACTGCTGCCAAAGTCAAGCCCCTCTTTTCAAGAAAACCCTATTGTGGACAGTTTGCCTGATCCTTGATATCTGTCGTTTTCTCGACAATATTTCAATAAGCTCCAACAGATGGGCGACTGACATCCAAAGGACTTAAAGACTTGCTATTGTTTGGGTCGTCTTTGGTTTATACCGCCACCCCATGTGTGCGAACCAACATGGACGCGAGTGGCTAGATGGAAATTTATATTTGAAAGCTGGCGAGAAGTGAAAAAGAGAGGGATTTTTCGCTGCTTATGGTAATGAAGGCCTTCAAGGCGTAACGTGTTAACGGCCCGAATTCCTTTTCGGGGATTTTCTCCTTTTCAATAGCAGTTTCTGGTTGATGACTTTACGGCAAAGCCTTTGAAGTTTCTAATTCTTATCTGAATAGCCCGCGTTGTGCGTGTAGGCTTTTTCTAATGTAAAATTGAATTTTTTGTTTGATGTTAATGTTTCAGATATCCGATTGCAGTTGAACGAACAATTAAAATGCCTGGATTCGCGCGTCGAGACTCAGGTTTCGTTGGTGGCCGAGCTGCAGGATTTCTTC
Source organism: Leptestheria dahalacensis (assembly GCA_022114935.1). Lineage (NCBI taxonomy): Eukaryota > Metazoa > Arthropoda > Branchiopoda > Diplostraca > Leptestheriidae > Leptestheria > Leptestheria dahalacensis. The sequence continues at coordinate 41,619 of JAIQCU010000310.1, read as the reverse complement.
CGCAAGAGGGCAGAAGTGGAGATGGACTACAGCAAGAATCTCGATAAATTGGCCAAGGGTCTTCTGCAAAGACACAAGGAACAGAAGCAAAAGTAAGTTGGTGATGCCTCGTCTTTGGTATCAGTCGCTCTTATGGACATTCTCCATGAGAACCATTGGGCGAGCGACCTGGAGTGAGTGGGTATCTCAAAGCAGCGGATGTAGTATTTCGGCGTCAAAAAGAGTTGTCTTTGGTATCTGTCGCTATAACGGGACTTTACCATGGGTAACATAGCTCGAGCGACTTGTGTTGAAGACAGTCAAAAGTAGTTTTCTCTTATGAACTTGACGCGTCTTTGGTAACTGTCGCTGTAATGGTTCTCTACCATGGATAACAAAGGTCGGGCGACTTTAACTAAACACGGCTAATTTTTCTCCCTTGTGAGCTTAATCCATCTTTGTTATCTGTCGCCCTAATGGGATTTCGTCCGTAGCTGACATAGGGCGAGCGATTTACGTCAAAGATGCGGGGAATAAACGCTAATTGTATCAAACCGCTCTGCCTTTGGTATATGTCGCTCTTATGGAAATGAGTCCAAAGGCAAGATAGGTTAAGCGACTAATTCCAAAACGCCAGGGAATGAGGGGAGAAAACGGTTTATCGTGTCGAATAACCCCGCTTTTGGTGTTGGTCGCACAGCCTATCCTGCCTGTGTACAGCTATCCATAAGAGCGACACGTACCAAAGGCGGTCTTGTAAATTAGTTTTGAAAAGGTCATTAGAGCAAAACGCTCAATACAGGCGAGCCGTGAACGCATGCAACAGGCGTTCCATTTAGTTTTTATTGACGCGACCTTGGCCAAGGTCACGCAGCAACGCCCTCCTCTGTTTATCTCTTCCCGCACGGCAAACTGTACCGTAATTGCATCAAATTTTGAAAACGCGTAAAAAAAACCTCCGTCACGATGTTAATGGCATCCTCCCAAAACTAGTTCATTCAAAATTCGTTGGAAAAGTTATTTTTTGTCGCCAATATGAATGACTTGGGATCAAATTAATAAAATAATCAATTCATTGAATAATTTAAATTTGAAATTATTAGACGGGAGCAATGGCACTTGTTCTCCAGCTACGCTTGCTGGCAGCATTTGGTGGGTCAAACCAAACGTAAAGCGCGGGATCACGCCCTGTTGAGCGACATCTACTCCAATTCCATTGTACCCAGGCTGGGACAGGTCACCGAGGATGTGCAGCGGATCTATCGAAGGGTAATTTTCATTAACTTGAATGTAATTGTGCATACCGCTTATTTCAATGTTGAAAATGTTTAATTCAACAAGTGTCGCGAGATTGGTTACGAGAGCCACGAGGAGCTGCTGAAGCTGCTGCACGAGCTGCACACGGCGATGAAGACGTCGCAAGCCTATCAGGCCGAGTGTCGCCAGGCCGAGACCAAATTGCGATATGTCGAGGTAACCAATTATTGTAATTTTCATAGTATAGTTTAATTACTGTATACTGAACTAATTATTAACTGTTTGAGCTCACTTTAAGTTGGCGTTAATTAAAAATTAATTAATCCTTTTTAAAATTAATTTTGTTAACAGTTGATTTAGTTAGGTAATGACACAAACTCTAATTAAGATAACTTAGGTCAATTTAAATGCCATTTGTGTATATCAATCTCCACTGCAGGCACAAAGAGCCAAACTGGAAATGACGGTGCCCAAGGAGAAGATCGAAAAATCCAAGAAGGTCAAACTGATTGAGAAGGAGATTCAGAAAAGACGCAACAAATACAACGACGCACACCAGAAAGCGCTCAAAGCCCGCAATGAGTACATCCTGTGCATGGACGCTGCCAATGCCGCTATACATAAATATTTCATCGATGACCTCTCCGATATCGTTGATGTATACGTTTTCATCTTCTTTATATCCATTACAACTTTAAGTTAATCGAGATTTGGGTTTTTATCCACAGTGTATGGACTTTGGTTTCCATTCGTGTATCGCCCGCGCAGTCCTCATGCACGTGTCCTGCGAAGATAATCTGAAGAAGTCGCTACAGGTAAGATATAAGGAACTTGATGCTTTGTTATCACTTGCGGTTTTGAAATAGCTGTCTACTGATTTGATGAAGTTATTGGGTTTTCGGTTTGTCGTCGGTTAGTCAGTTGCAAGTCTTGGTTTAGCGTGAAATGAATGGGTCGACGTGCGAGTTATGTGTAAACAGTCATGGTGATTGATAACAGTGGTGGGCTAGTGGCTAGTGGTTGCAAAAGACGAGTGAAGTTGTTTTGGAGAGCATGGACGTCGGTTAGAAGTGGTTTTGATGTCTGTCGCTCTATCTGTGGAAACTTCACTGTTGGGATAAGAAGAGCGACTTGTATTAAAGAAGTGCTCTTTGTTATGTATTTAGCCGCTAAAGCGTTAACCAGGATAGTCTTTGGTATGTGTCGCTCTGTATGTAAACGACACATTGATGGGATAGAAAGAGCGACTTGAATCAAAATTGTTTAACGTCAACCTGAAATAGGGCCACTTTTGCTATATACCGCTCTCGGTTTAGATTGTGCATTGATGGGATAGGCAGAGTGACTTGTGCCCCAGAAGTGTTCTGTGTTATGTATTTACCCGCTGAAACGTTAACCAGGATGGTCTTTGGTATTTGCCGCTGTGTATGTAAACGACGCATTGATGGGATAGGTAAAGCGACTCGAACTAAATTTGTTTTTATCGTTGTGTACAATCGTCTTTAACCTGAAATAAGGTGGCTCTCGACATGTGTCGCTGTCTATTTAGATACTTCATTGATGGGATAGGCAAAGCGACTTGAGCCAAAGACGCGTTACGTGCCTTTTAAATCGTTCTTGGAAAGTCGTCCTTAAGTCGCCACCCATGTGAGACACCCATTACCGGTTTAGGATAAGCGACACATACCGAAGACGGGTTTTTCACTATTCAGACTTTTTCGTTAAAAAATCATAATCTCTCAGTCTTTGGTATTTGTCGCTATCAGTAGAGAACAGCCATTATGGAGATCAGGCCAGCGACTTACTTTGTAGATACTTGTATTAATATTCAGTTTAACGCTTAACAAGGTAAAACCTCATCTTTTACTTAAGTTAACTTTAGTATTATAACGAAGTTGTAACTGCACTTGGGCACCTCAGCATAAGTGAGTTTCCTCTTGTATAACCTTGAAGAAGATTAGCCGTCCGTTATGTTATGGACGTTGCGTGCCGTCCGCCTTTCAACCATGTCCTTTTTTCGAATATAAATTAGGTAAGCATTGACGGCATCAACAAGTGCGTGGGAAACCTGGATTCGCGAGCCGATAAGCAGCGCTTCCTCGAGGCCAATCACGCCGCGTTCATGATCCCCAAGAAATTCGACATGGCCACCTATCAACAGAAAATCGAAGAGGTATTTTTTAAAAAAATCTAATCTATTATAATCCAATCCTAACTTGACAACAGTTTAATTGCATTTAAGAGATAATTCAAATTAACTTTAAGAATGATGATGATAAATATCAATTAACAGGGGAGCCACGAACTGAGTACAGCGCTGCAGCTCAAGGAGGAACTGGAGTCGCGCTACGCACAGCTGGACCGCCGGTTGACGTCGCTGCGCACCGAGTCCGAGGAAGTGTGGAAGACGCTGGAGACGGCGGAAAAGTCGCTGATGGAGATGATCAGCGCCAAGGATTACGACACGTCGCCGCTGTTTGCAGCCGCTGCCAGCGACGAGGACAAATTGCCGTCGGTTATCAGCAGCAGCACCAAACAGCCCGAGGCCGTCGTGAACAAGCTCAGGGCGGACCGAACGGAAACGGAAGACTTTTATCTCTCGGTAACGTCAGTTGACGTCAATTGATGACATTCCCCCTCCTCTGTGTTAACAAACGCATACTTCAGATATTTGGTCATAATATTTATTATCAAATTACTCAGCCTGTAGCTAAGTTAATTAGCCTTCGCATTACCATTTGAATAGCTACATTTTGATGCGTTTTTTAAGTTCGTTATCGGTTTTTGTATTTCAATTTTGTAATGAATTAGTTAATTTGTTTTTAATTAATTTTTTAAGTATTAAGATTTTGTGATTTCAAATATTACGTGTTTTAAACTGGAAAGAATGGATCGATAGATATGCAGGTAGATGTTACTTATATGGATAAATATATATGCATATAGATAGACAGATGGATAGATAGATAAAAAGATAGATAGATAGATGGATGGATAGATAAATAGATGAGATAGATAGATAGTTAGATTGATTAATGTATAGATATATAGATGGATAGATTGATAGATAGATGATGGATAGATAAATAGATTTAAATAGATATAGATAGATATAGGTGAATAAATAGATGGATGGATTGTTAGATAAATAGATGAGATAGCTATAGATAGATATAGATAGATAGATATAGATAGATAGACAGACAGATAAATAGATAGTTGAATCGGAATTGAGATAAGCAGTCTTATGTATACCATAATTTCTAATTTCTCCTTTTTTAAAAAAATAACACAACAGAAATTCCGTGAATACGTCTTGGGGTCGAATCTGATGCATCGTTTGCAGGCAAAGCACGATCTCGTCCACAGGTATGAATACAACCACCGATCTTATTCTATTATATATTATATATATATATATATATAATACATATATATATATCCCGTTTTACTTTAAATGACATTTTTTATAATGTAAATTTAAAATCTTATTTTATTGTGTATTTACTGATTTATTCTTACATAAGACTAATTATGCCGACTTTAAAGGTAATTGTTGTGTAAGGACAGGCCATGGGGGACGTTTGAGGGAATCGTTTTTGATTGAAGGCCAGACTTTCTGAAGCGGAAATACTAAACGTTTTTTGTTCGCCGTCATTTCCAAACCTATTATCGTTGCAAGCGTTCAGTCTAATTATTTTTATATTCTTATATTTATTATTACTCTCTTCGTTTTACTGGTAAATTTGCATTTTACTTAATTATTTCAATTTTAATTACTTCATTAATCATATTTCTGTATTATTTCAGTGATATAGCTTATTTAAATTAATTATTATAAATTCTTGCTTAACTAATTGAATGCAATTTCACTTAATTGAATTATTTTTAATTTTGCTCAATTTATATCTGTTGAAATAGGTCACTGGCCAAGAGCGGTACGCAACTGCCGACGTCGCCGCGGCTACCTTCGGTGTCCAATCAGCTGGGGAACAAACCTCGACGTCGGCGAATCGGTCGGACGCCTCTGATTGGCCAGCCCAAACTGTTTGGAGGCAGTCTGGAAGAGTATCTGGAAGTGACCAACGAGGAGATTCCGCTCATTATGAAGAGCTGCATTCGAGTCATTAATCTCTTTGGTGATTTAATTTTAATCCAATTAATTTAATCGAAATAAATTAATTGGTTATTTGTTATTTGTTAACCCAGTATCATAGTATAGTGTGATAATAGTATTATACTAAATAATTGTATGTGTTATGTGATTATGATATCTAATCAACGAAATAGCCTGGAGGAATAACTGTGTTGTTCTTATCGTAGGGCTTCACCATCAGGGAATCTTCCGCGTTTCCGGCTCGCAAGTGGAGATCAACAACTTCCGCGAGGCGTTCGAGCGCGGAGAGGATCCGCTGTCGGACGTCAGCGACGCCTCGGATATCAATTCGGTGGCCGGAGTACTGAAACTGTACTTGCGTGAACTGCGGGAGCCTCTCTTCCCCATCGTCTTTTTCGATCAGTTTATGGAGATTGCGCGTACGTTATCGATTTACCCGACGCTGTGCAGACAGCCTTAACATCGATCCTTGTTTTTAAACTTAAACATTGAGCAGTTAAATGATATTAATATTTATTTATTTAGTCTATTAATTGTGAATTATAATATTGGGGAAGATTTGACGGGATGAGTGCAAAATTAAAAGTGAAATTGATGATGAATATGAGTTAGTGCTGTCAATTGGACTAGAATAACTAATTAAGTTACTAATAAGTAAAGTTAAAAGATAATTTTGTTAATAACATCTGAGGATCATTGATGAATATGTTAATTAGTAAAATTAATATCAGTGATGAATGAATGAATAACGGGATTATATTAATGTTTACATTGTTTTCCCTTGTTGCAGAATTGGGCTCCAAGGAAGAGTTCACTGTCCGCATGAAGGACGTGGTGCGCACCCTGGCCAGGCCCGTCTATATCGTTATGCGATACCTCTTCTACTTCCTAAACCAGTAAGATTTTCACCTCAATATTGATGCGCTATTTTATAATGATTGTTAATTAAAGTTAATTGCAGTCTACTAGAATTAACTTCTGAAATTTGCCGTTGTTACCAAAGTTAAGTTAATAATAATAAATATAATAATAGTGATAAATACTTAATGTAATAAGTAACCGGTTTCGTTAATCAAAGTTTTAGTTGAATTTTTTCTTTCTCGAAGAGTTGGATCTTTTCTTCAACTGATTTTTTTGGTTCTAATAAAATGTTAATTTTTGATGTAATTAGAATGTATCATAATTAAGTTATACTCGCTGATTGAGTGGTTGTTTTTAATGGTGTTGACTTATATTTTGATTGGGTTGTGATTCTAGTCTGTCCGAGTACAGCGACGAGAACATGATGGATCCCTACAATCTGGCCATCTGCTTCGGTCCCACCCTGGTCCCCGTGCCGGAGGACAAGGAGCAGGTCCAGTACCAGAATCTCGTGAACGAACTCATCAAGAACGTCATCATTCTTGCCGAGGATATCTTTGTCAACGACGGAGGTGTCCTGTACGAACGATATATTAGCAGGGAGCCGGATGAAGGGTAATTAATTCTTCACGTGTTCTGATTATTTATTACTGTAATTATTGCTTACGTTTATTAGTTTAACGTCATGCTTATATTTGTTACGTAATTTTTTTTTAATTGGAAAAATTTATTATGTTATATAAGTGGATATCTGTTATAATCAAATTTCATATTGATTAGTTAAAATTAGAATTAATATATATAAATTAGAAATGAATTCTTGTATGTTGTTACTTAATATTATTAATTCTAGAATAAAGATGCATTAAATTACAATATTAAATTAATATTGCAACTGGTGAAGTAAAAAATGAGAATAATAATAATAAATATATCAGGCATTGATGTGTCAATATTGAATATTTAGGGAGGTGGGTGAAGCCCCGTCGGATGTACTGTCGGAGGAAGTCGACTCGGAAATTTGCCCATCGGAAGACGGTAATTCTGAAATTTTAAATTTAATTCAATATTGTTTAAATGAATGTGTCAATTTAACCCTAATGTGTACGCGTCTGTGTTTGCATGAGATATGAATTTGTGTTGACGATTTGTTTGTTCTTTTCTCACCTCTTTATTTTGCATTTGTCTTTTTGTTGCGGTCTTGTAACAGATTCAGTTTTTCGTGAAAAGGACATCAGCATCCAGTTGTTTGGAAGTAAGTTCCATCGCCTGTTTAACTTTGATTGGTTTGACCCCGTCTTCCTTCGTTAACCGTGGAACGTAAACAGTATGCGGTGGAGCAAAGTGGAATTGCGAGTCTAACTGGAATGGCGTAGTTCCACCTAGTTCCATAACTCTTGTCTGTTTGAACCTTATTATAGTTAACTTTTTAAAAAAAATTAGTTAGGTTATCTGTTTACTGGAATGTAAAGTTGTTAATAGGTAAATTAATTTTAATTTTGTTTAATTGTTGTAATTACATTTAATGTTTCCAGTACTGTGAAGCAATTAGCGGGTCAATGAAATAAGAGTGTTTTTTTTTTTTAAATTGTAATTTACAGAAGCCGAGACTTTGGAAGCCATCGCCCAGTTCGACTTTACGGCGCGTTCGCAGCGCGAGTTGAGCTTCAAAAAGGGCGACACGTTGACGCTGTACACGCAGGTGTCGAGCGACTGGTGGCGCGGGTCCAAGGCCGGCAAAGACGGTCTCATTCCGGACAAGTACATCATGCTGAAGATCCGCGACGAGGACCGCGAGAAGCAGGACCTGGCCAAAGTGCCCAGCGGATCGAGCACCAGCAGCAGCAGCAGCTCGGAGGAATTCCGCCGCAGGGTTTCCAGTTCCGGAGAAGCTAATCCGGCCGGTTCCGTGCGTCTCTCGTCGAAGTCGGCCACGCCGACGTCTGGGTATTCGACGCCGGAATCCGCAAGTTCGGATGCCGGTTCCGTTAAAGCCTCGCCTTCACCGTGGTACATTCTTTGTTACATTTATAGATATTAATCCCATTAAGTGTAACCGTATAATTCAATTAATTGTAAGTTGTAATTAAAGATAATTGTTAAAAAAATCAATAACTGAGTTATTAATAAAATCTTCTAATTCTGATTACAGTATCGACCGTCGCGTCGTACGTGTCATCGAATCGCGTCCCGGCGTCACTGTAGCACTGGTCCGCCCGACCACCCTGAGCTGCTCGGCTGCTGCTGCTCCTCCTCCACCTCCTTCCAGCGAGCCTGCCGTTGTACCCTCGCTGCCGACACCGACCAGCATTACGGTGGTGGTGGACAATAGCACCAAAGAGGTAGTTCACACCTCCGTTTAACAAGCAAAAAAAAACAAAAAAACGCAGAATGTCATGTCTCGCTTCCTTTTTTGTAGTTCTCAGTATTGTTGCTTTAAAAAAAATCATTATTTTTTTCCCCGGTCGTAGTCGTCTTCATGGCAGACGGTTTTTTCTTTCGAATTTTTTGTTTTTAGTATTTTAATTTTTTTTTTCTTTTTTACTGGTTGGTGCTTTTTTGTGAAGGAACACTGGCGGTGCTTAGAAATCAAAGTATTATTTGTGTTTCAAGACCCTGTCAGGCGCAGCAACTTTTTTTTATCCTTTACAATTCTCGCTTGGGTGTATTTAATTTTTTTTTTCGCTCGTCGAATTTAAACTGAATTGTTTTTTGCCGGCACACGTGAAAAACACCGTAAAAACGAGATTACAACTTTAAAAAAGAGTACTTAAATCCTACTTTAAGTCGAATTTTAACAAAAAGGAAATCGGCAGGAAAAAATTTCATTTAATTAAGAACGAAATTGTGCAAGAGCGTCAAAAAAGCGTCGTGCTTGTTGGTGTTTTGTTTTTGGTTTGCTGTTTTGAATGTCCCTCGCATTTTTATGTAATTTTTTTTTCTCATACAAACTCGAGTTAAATAAAACGTTTGTTTTTCATCTTTTATTTTTCCAGTAAGAAAATAAAAGAGTTTTCCTGATTTGATTTTTTCTTGTTGAAGCAGCCGCTGCCCACATCCATCTTAGCAAACATCGAGGAAACGGTGAACGATACGTTAATCGCAGCCAACAGCGCCGAACAAGACGAAATCGAGAGCCTCTCGGGCAGTTTAACCCTGAGCGACGAGAAGAGCACCTGCGACAGTTTCACCAGCCTTGATACCATCGAATTCGACAAGGAGGCGACCGGAGCCACGGCGCTGGATCCCTTCAGTCAGACGCGGAGCCTGCAGAACCTCGACGCGTCGGACCCGGTCGACTCGGTGCTGCTGCGCCGCGGTGACGTGTGGGAGACCCGCAGCATGATGAACCTACCCCGGGAGACGACGATGACGACCGAGACACCCGAGCGTAAACCCAACGTCTCGGTCACCGGCTGGACGGAACCTCGTAGTGAACCGGTCAATAAGGGATCCTTCGTCCGGAAGCGCGAACTCTGGGAAAAACGGGCCTCCGTCACTTCAGTTCAGTCGCAGCAGTTGACGATCCGTCAGAAACACACCCCGGACCTGGTGATGGATCTCCCGCCGTCGCTACCCATCAGCAGCAGCCCGAAAACGAATGAGCAGCGCTTAAGGCACGAATCCGGTGGTAGCATCACTGATAGCAGCAGCGGTAGCAGCCCTAGCAGCCCGGATATGACTGCAGCTGAGACTTTTGCATCGCAGAATCAGAGTACGTTGAAAAAGACGAGCAAAAGCAGCAAAATGGCGGATGCTACCCCATCGGCTACCCAACCGTCGTCGACTGCTACCCCGAGTAGCAGCTCAAACCTGACCAAATCGGAAAGCACTTCGTCTGTTAAGCTTCACATAGCGGCTTTTTCCGCCGCGTCCGCGCACCGGAATCCGGCAGCGGATGCCGAGAAACCGCAGCCCAAGGCGAAACCTCAGGTGCTGCGCAAACCGACGCTGCCCAACATGGCAGCTGCTTCCTCATCATCGCCGGAACCGAGTCGTCGACTGCACAGCGCCTCCTTTTCGACTTCGCGTGATTCGCACGTCTAAGAGTAACCGGTTCCGTCATTTCAAAATCCAACAGAGTAACCGTTTCCGTACTCATCCACATACAGGGTCTTCAAATACCGCAGTAACATTTAGAAAAAAATGGAGAAAACAATTGCGATTATATATCGGGACCATCGATGCGCAAATTAAAAAATTCCCCTCGCACACACATTTCAAAAGAAAACCAGGAACTGAAAAGCTTACTTCCAAAATTTGCCAAAAAAAAATTCACTAAGAAAAGAACAGGAACATCACTTGAAATTCAGATGTTTATCCAAGTCATCCTCTTTTGTTGTAAATATTTTTTTATGGTTTATCATCACAAACACGGATAATTCAGAAACAAATATGATAAAAATAGAGGCTTGGTTTGAGTTTTTATTATTTTTTTAAGTTGCGGGAATTTTTCAACCGTCTCGTGTGCTTTTTTCTTCTCTCGTTTTATCCGTTTGTTTTTTTTTGTTTATTGCAGCGACAGTATTAGGCTTTCTCTCCCCGTTCTCTCTGGGTCGCGTTCCCCGCAGTGCTCGAGTGTCGTGTGATGACATTTCTTTTATTATGAATCTGGAAATTTTGCATGAACTTTGAAACTTCAGTTTATTTTTGTCTACAATATCAATTTGAAACTTATACAAAAGGATATAACCCCCCAAGAGAAACTATCTAATTGCTAAGCTCTTGAGCATTTAAACTTTTTTCGTTATGAGTAAAACCAAAAAAATAACAATTCAATGCAGCAAGTTAACTGAAAAGGAAATGGAATTGTAACATCGTGCATGTTTGCCAGTAAACAATGCATTTCAAGCTGCCTTCGATTTGCCAGGCGGGACGTACTCATCCTCGCTGCTGCTGCTCCCCGCAGATTCGCCGTCCGAGTAGTTGCGAGAGGTTTCCCCGGGCCTCAGAAGCCGTCCAATGTACTCGTATTTCTCTACATTAAGTTGACATTCCAAAATGTGTTAAATCACACTGAAAACTTGACGTAGAATTTGATATTTACCGGTAAACTGCTGCTCCCATTCTTGCACCGACTCCTTCTGCATGGGTGTAAGATCGCTGAGGTCATCATATTCGTCGGAAGACGCGACCGAGAATGTCGCCAGCCCTCGAGACGCGTCACGTCCCGCAAACGCCGAGTAAGGACCTCCGGGGCCGTAAAAACGTTTGCCTTTCGTGACGTCAAATACCTTCCCGTTAACGGCGACTAAAACGCGGCCGTCAGCTCCCGTGCCGTCGTACTGTCGCAGCTGCTCCATGGTCATGTCTTGTTTCCGCAACTACGGCAGACCGCGTGGCGTTAGTGTTTACCAACAGTAAAGCGTGAACGATAATGATACCTTAGGTAGCGGCGGCTCCTCCGGCGGCTTGTTACTCTCCTCGTATCTGCTCCTCGCCATCTTGTAGATTAAGTATAGGATGAGAGCCAGGAGGAACAGGTTTAGCGGACTCGTGACGATCTCGTCGTAAATGCGGGCGAAGAAGCCGACCTGCTCGGCGGATTTGGTCTCCGGTTGGGCGTCCATATTTTTTCCTGCAAATTTCAAAATAAAGTAAGATATTTTTTAAAAATCGATTTATTCTTACTTTGAAATCGATAATGCCTATTTAGACGATAACTTAATTTAAGAAGCCTGCCGTTGGTTGAATATATAAACTTAACGTGTTTACAATGGATGGAAAGTCTGACGCGCGTGTGACCTCCTTTTCTGCAGTCCCAGAAAGGTGACCGACAAAGAAGCTTTATACACAGGGACGTGATTAGAATGCCAACGACGTTAAAATCCTTTCCGGGGCGCAAAGAATATTAGAATCGTTTTTACCTTGAAAAATGGATGAACAGGTTAATAATATGAAGAACCCTTCGTATAGCAACCTGTTGAGACGCTCGTGTTTACCTTAGTATTTCCACTCCTTTACGTAATCGATTAATCGGTGCAATATGATAACTTATTAATGATATAATAATTAAATTTATTCAAAATGTTATTAGACATATTATATTATTTAGTAGATTAATATATCAGTCTAACCAATAACTTTCAATTTTTCAAATTGTATTTCTAGTGTAAATGCTAAGTACAAATTGGGCAATTAAGAAGTAGAAGTACTAGGATTAGATACTGTCTCGGGTGTTCCGTCTGCTTTATTATCTTATGGGCTAAGTTGACAGTAAAGAAACAGATCCAAGAAATGAGGCCCCTTCTGTATTATCCTCTTAATGCTGAATTACAATACGCTTTAATTCATTAACTGAATATCATTAACTTGCGCTTTGCGGGTTCACCTTATAGTACACGATAATACAGCATTTTAGATATAGTGTATAGCTCTAAATACAATTAACGGTAACGGATAATGCATTATGTTGTGTAAATGTATGATCACGATTAATAAGTATACATTTATAATAATATTAAGGCATTTAAAGCATTTATGGAATCTGATCTGGTATACTTTTATACGAACTCTTTAATTCTGTAATAATTAACTTTTGGGTTAATTTAACCACAGTGTATTCAAGCTTCCCCAGCGGTTACATATAACTATATATACAGGTAAAATATACAGGTTTCAAGCGTAAATTCCAGTCCAGTAAAATCGCATAAAATTTAAAATCACCAAGAAATCCCGTGATCCTTCATTAACGCCATGGATAGGCAAACCGAGTCTTTCAAAGACGCAGGGTTTGTTTTTTAAAACAAGTGCAAATCGATGAAATTCTGCTGATCTTTGTAGACGCCTCCCCAGGATCCGTAACGAGTTGCAGGATTCGCGCTCTGGTCGACTCCGGTTGCTGACGAGGATCCTTCGCTCCTCGCGTAATTGCCCTGATCCTCGATACTGGTTTTCCTTTTCAATCTTCATAAAGGTTTCGATTGTATGTATATGAATAGACTGAATACAACTGTAAGAATAACCTGCTGGATTCATTGACACTGGCCTGTCCGTCAGTTCCAGAAGAGGATCCCGTGGTACTTTGGTAAGATACTATGTCGCAGACCATGTTGATTGAGTTCTAAGTGCTGAATCGACGAACTGAAACTATAAGTGAACGGTGATGACTGTTTGGGGTCTCGTAAAGGTTTGCCTCGCCAACCAGGAAAAGAGCGAAGGTCCTTTTATACCTACCCGAATGACGGATACGTTATTCTCAAGGATACTTCGATATATGTAATCCAGATTTCCTAATTTGATGTTTCCTTCACTCAACTGTTATCTACATGCCAGTTAAAAATTACAATTTTGAAATAATTAAGTTTGTTGTTAAATTAGGTCGAGTTCATGTAAATTAAGGACAATTCTCTCACACTTAAAGCAATGCACAAAAGGAAGAGTTGGAAAGTGACCTTGTCCTCGATTTCTTCTTCGCGGCTGTTTATTATTATTATTATTTTCATCTCATGCGGATGACCTTAAGAGAACATGGAAGCCAGTTTAACTCGGTGACCTTAACATTTTCTACAAAAAATGCCCCAAAAATACAGATAGATAATAAATTAAAAAAACCAAATTAAAATACAACGGGAAGAAATTAAAATATAATACAAATGAAGATAATCTGGAAAATAATTTTGGAAAAAAACTAATTTAGTTCAAGAAATCACCGCTAGATGGCGCTGCTGACTGTTTACAAAACAAGCCGTCGCACGCTACAATAGACTGGCCCCCCTTTAATCGATTTCAAAAACCCCTTACTCTTCCTAGCCAATGTACATAATAACCAACCTCCCAGTGCAATAAAGAACAAGAGAACCCTACTTTTGCTAGCGTGCCCAGGAAGAATTGAAGCTTCTTTGCAGTAGCTTTGCGTGATGTAAGCGGCTTGAGTAGTCGATCGCCGGGTCTAGGAAAGAACTAGAAAAAAGGAACAGAAAAAGTGCAATCAATTCAAGTCTGCTACCCAAACGAAGCTTTATTTGAAATCCTGATTTCTACGTTCCATTAATTTCAAGCCCTGTTTGTTGTAGATTGGTAATATAAACTGGCAAGTGTTGCATATAGTTTTTTGTATTTCAATCTCCAAAAATGGCACAAAGAGACAAAACACAAGATCGGTTGTATTATTTGAAAATGGATAATGAAAGGAATCAGCTGGCGATACGTTGGACTATCCCAAGGTCTTGTTAGCAGACGAGGGGTTGTTAAAAAAGACGGAGAAAAAAAACAACAGATTGTCTCCTCCACGTAATGCTTCGAAAACCCAACGGAAAAAGACTTGTCTTTCTTTGATATTGAAAAAGGAGGAGAGGTATCTTAAAGAAAGCCTTTGAGGAAGAGTAATAGGATTGTTGTAGAAAACACCAAAGTTGCTGATAGTGGCAGCGCCGTTGACGAGTTACATCCGTCGCTATCATCGCAGCTCTGCAGACAGCCCTTAACGTATCTGTGTTCGAGGAAAAAAGTAACATGAAAGCAATGGCAGATGGGATAAACACCGAAGAAACCAACGAAAAAGACGAAGAAAAAGGCAAGGCTTTTTCCATAGGAAAGATACACACAGGGGGGAGTGTTGCAAGCAAACAATGTCAACTAAAGGGCCTCTCTTTGTTGGTTTATTCAGTCATACAGGGAATGATAATAACTGAAATAAGAATAATATTAACTTAGTTAAAAGGATAATAAAATAATACTATAATACTAAGGTAATATTGCGGATTATAGTATATTAGTAGTACTGCCTTTGCATTTTAGTAGTATATGGATTAATACTACAACTAGCAATAGTAATACGTTACCCTATAGAAGTACAATTATACCGTAAGTGAGTATTACTGGTATCAACAATATCCGTCCTTTGTGCTAATTAGTAAAGTAGCAACTCGTTTAGTTGTTAAGCTACTACACACTACATACACTAAATAGCTACTGCATAATATTACGTATAGCGTCAATTTTAGCAAGTCTTAATTAAGTAGATAACTAGTACGACATTAAGAAGGATAGCAGCCAGGTTACTAAGTTCATCAGGACTATACTATCGATTCTACGTTTTTATCAATATAGTCATTACCGTACTGTAATACTGTATTAATAGCTACAGTATTGTAAACCAGGTGCAATAGAAACGTAATCAAACTGCTAGGTAAACAGGTAACTGTTAGTACATATTTGCATATTACTCACTTGGCGCAACATTGCGCCAGTTTCGTTGTTAGACTAACACAAACTTGATCATCTCGCAAGCGTGCGTTAGTAAACAACGAAATGTTAAACAGCTTAATAATGATAGTCAGGTTGTAATGACGAATAACGTGCTACTGTAGTTTGACTAAGTATACTATAGTGTATTGCATAGCTTTACATATACACTATTGTAATGCAGAATAGTATCCCCATTGTAATGCAGAACAGTAACTTGGATATCCCGAGGAAACTTGTGGCGCAGTATATATCGTATATATCAATGGATCTAAAGTCACGACTTTTGAAAAGTTTCTCTTGTACAAGTCGAGAGGCCCTTGGAGATTTGGGTCCCTAGAGGAGAGACTTGCAAGGACGTGCATGAATAGAAGCAACCATGCGAGAGCGGTACAAATTGTGCAACAGAGCGTGCCATCAAAAGGACTTTGGAGCTCGCAGAATAAGAGATACAATACATCCTCGACAACAAGCATGCATATATCGGATACATCTCGTCAGCCGTGTAGTCAGGCGGGGGATAGCGACTTTGTCCGAACCATTAGAGGATAAGAGAGGGTCTTGCAAGTGCAAAACGTATGTAGAAAAGAAAGATAATCAAGGAGGTATTTGAGTATGTAATGATTGTGAGATGGATGGATGAATAGGTGGATGGAGGGACAGATAGATACTTGAATAAAGATGAGGATAGTGTGACGGCTAGATGAACGGATGGATGGATATACCGATAGTTAGATAGATGGGTAGATGGGTAGAAGAATGGATGGATGGACGGATAGACAGACAGATGGATTCATGGAAGGGTGGAAATATAGGAGATAGGTAGACAGATGTGTAGACAGATAGGAAGATGCATGGATGAACGGACGGACGGATGAATGGATCGATGGATGGGTGGATGGATAGACAGATAGATAAAAAGTCCTATGGCTAGGTAAGTGGCTTTGAAGGTAAGTAGGTGAATAGATAGTCAGATGGTCAGATGGTCAAATAAAGATCACATGTAAATAAACGGTAAAAGTATCGTCTTATAAAAGATCATTTGGTATCGTGTGTTCTTCCGGTATAGTAGCACATACTAGCTGAGGGTTATTAGTGCGCCATGTAGGTCAGTGTTATATCCGAGCAAACGTGATGATGAATTAAGAGTGGAGAAAAAAATTCCAAGGGCACAGTGTAGCAAATGAATGTCGGTGGGTGTGTTAAAGGCAACAACTGGAACGAGGCAAATAAAGAGAAGAAAGGAGAGAAAGAGTTGTCGAGTACCTCTCATCGAGATGTAATCCACCGCAATGTGACATGCGTACTATTTCAGTGTCGGTCGTTAAGGTACCACTGTCCAGAGCACATCCTCTAATCATTACAGTCTCACCGGTATCAACTAATATAACAAGAGACAGTTCGGACGATTCTATTAGTCTTGACTATCTAACAGGAAACCAGAACAAAAAGCGAATATAACGAGACGTCATGCAAACTGTTGTTAGCGCGCTAAAAGTTGTAATACATTCTATAAAACCATTCATTCAGATCTATTGACATGGAATAGGGGAAAACCTTGAATCAAGTATAAAACTGCCGCAGTGTGACATTCTCACTAATTCCGTGTCCAGTGTGAGTGTTCCAGAATCCACAGAGCATGTCCGAATAATCATCCTTTCACCCGTATCCGCTACGTACATTATCAAATATCATGGCTATTTCAAGGTTTAATTCACAAAACTCAAGTTCTACTAACTAGCATCTTGTGAGAAATTGGCTAAGGTTAACTTGTATCAGGGAAGTAGGTGTAAACACCCATTTAAGACGTCCTACTCTGGTGATATAAACAACTTTTCATCTCGTTTACTATGCGACACGGAGCCCATTGTCTTGTATAGCAGACACCAAAGAAGGATGTATACAGTCTCCAAGTATACATTACGGAAGTGACCCAATGTACTAGGGCGCGCATACGCCAGCTGCTCTGGTAGTTTTAGGTAGAGCCCACTTTTACGATATGAGAGATGCTCAAAGGACCTGAACTTTGGCCCGTATGGCCCAGTGAAGCCAAAAAGGTGTCCATAGAAACGCTCAATAAACTTTGCTTCGATACTACTTGGAACCAACTCAACTTGAGCTATTCAATTACATCCATAGCTACTGGTTATAACCGACAAGGCTTGGTTTAAAACAACTTTATAATGAGTCCCTTCATAACATTAATGGGTTAAGTTATACTGCAATAAAGTTTTACCGCTTAAGTATATTAGAACCAGTTCAAGTTCATGTTATACAGTGCAGTATGTAGTATACTGGATAACATGCATGAAGAATGTTAAAGAATATTGTAGTATATCTTAAAAGATATAAGTACATCATTCAGTAGTAGCACATTTTAGATGGTACTTCATGATATTCGTATTATATGTACAAGTCTATAGGTATGGTCGTTAGTATACCATGACATATACTGCATATACTGGAATTGGATCATATGTTATATATAACATATGATCCCCTTATCCAGTATCATACTATATGCTGAATGACATACTTGAAAGTATATTATAGTATGTTTTTCATAGCTCAACTTACTTGTAGTATGTTTAAGTGTATTAGAGCATGTTATACCTGTAAATACAACATACAGTAGATTGTATGTTATGTGGTATAATACACATTACATATCGATAGTGTATTATACTGTTCCATAGTATGTCATACCTGTTGGTGTACTATGCCCGTAGACTGTCTACAGAGGATCATATGCTGTATGACATATTATAGTATATGAGAACGTATTAAATAGCATGTAATACTTGTGAATGTATCATACAACAATAGCGCATGTTAAATGATAACCTATGTGGTGTACTGTATTTGTCTGTACTTATAAGTGTACTTACAGTATACTGTTACATGGCATCATAAGTTACGTATTATATGCTATACGACGTATTTGTAGACATAAATAGCACATACTAGATAGCTTTGTTATATGGTATACTATACATTACAATTGCTTTAAGGATTGCACCTTGGTATGTTATACCCATTACTATACTAGATCGTATACTACGTTTTATAAACCCTGCGTATTACATATTCCAAGTGTGTTATGGTGGTTAAATAGTATGCAATTAAAGTACGTTTTGGGATAACGTATGGAATGTTATGTTATGTTACTGCAGTATAGATCGAAGATGCATCTCTGTAAATAACGTAGTATCATTAGTGGTAAGTAACGTTCCTTCGATAAAGAGTGATGGTTCTTTCCTTTCAATGGTTGCAAAAGGTTCTTGTTATAGCGGGAAAAGTAAAAATGAAAGATACATCTGTGCAGTTAACGAGAATGGTTTCTCTTTTCTCATCGACTCGGGTACAGTCTAGAGCAATAAGAAAAAAATTCGTTCCGAATGGTAGAAAATTACGGATCTTCTTAAGTTTAGAATTTCCTATCAGCAAAACTAACAGTCCGATTGAAATGAAACTTTACTGGTACATAAAATACTAACAGTTCTACATTCAGTATTTTTCTGGTTGTTATATCTTTGAAAACGTGGGCGTCATAAGCGATCAACTTTTCCCCAAGCAAGATCCCCTTTTTGATTGCTCTAGACTGTACGTCCAAACGACACCATCTTTCTCCGCTCTAGCCACACAAGAACAATCTTGGTAAACTTTATAATAGGACCAACAAAAATTCCCTCGGCAATCTTGATACGCTCGTGAAAAAGAGATACATAAAGTTGCCTCACCGTCGTATATTGCGACTTTATTGCAACTGGTTCTCTCCTTTTTTGTCTGCCCCTTTCTCTCACTCTTTCTTTCTCTTTCTCTTTCTTTTTTTCCTCCCATTTTTATTCGTTTCAGCTCAGTAGGGTCTTGTGGGAAAACGTGAGCTGCAGGAGAATGTCTATTACTTTCGCTTGCACCGAAACGAAACGAGGGAAACAGAGTAAACACCGCGAGTCTCTATATAGAGAAAGAGAAAATCCAGGATGATTTTCTTTTGGCGAAAAAAGGGACAAGGAACTCGTTGATAACCTGAAGGAGCGAAACGGGAAAAGAGGAAATCGAAACATTGTATAGAAACGAGCAAATCGCGAAACAGTTGTTACCGAAAACTCATTTTCAGCTTCTCGCGGCTACATGGCGTGAGAGAGGGCGTGATCACACACCATACACAGCGACCAGAACGAACAAAGGAAATTTTTTTTCCAAATGGAGAAACCACCCTAAGTTTCGGGCAGTGGAACGCCTCAGGCTATATATCCTTTCAGCTCTTTGCCAAGTTAGACATACGATAGCCCCTCGGTTATAAGGCAAACAATGAATGAATCTGTAACCCATGATAAGTTAAGATCCACTAGCGTCCAATTGTAATTGCGTAACACCCTAAATTTCGGACAGTAGTAGCACTTTAGTTCCTCTTAGATCTAACTGTTTTCAGACGTCATAGTTATAAACCTAAAGATGAACATGTAACGCTTTTTTGAACGAGGCTCCGCCCTAATTCTTTAAGTTTTCGGGCAGTTGATAGGCTAAAGTACTGTGTGCGTGTTCGTATATTGGGTCGATCCTTCTTACGCTTGTGATTTCTGTAATCTGTAGTTAGATATAAAAGGGGATGGCAGTAAAAGAAGAGGAATATCTTTACCATAAACCCCGGAGAGCTTGATACACGACGTAGCAGGAAATAGTCCATTTCGTCCTTTTCGGCCGCCCATGCATGGAGACTCGAGAATATCCGAGGTGTAGTTGTTGTGAAAGGGGTCCTCGCACACTGGATTGTTGCCGTTCACCGAGACACATTTGAAACAGTCTATGGCTTCCACATCTGCATAAAAAAATCGCAAGCTATGTTACCATTGTAATCAATAAGCACATAACAGTATATGTAGTACTACACATATTTTGCCATAAATAAACAGATAGGCAGCTAGATAGATAGACAGATAGACTGACAGATAGATAAACAGATAGATTTTTAAATAGACAGATAAATCGAAGGATTCGTAAATGGATAGATTGATAGAATATATAGATAGACAGATAGACAGTTGGACGGATAAACAGACAGGCAGACAAACAGGCAGACAGATAGACTGATAGGTAAATAGATAGATAGATGGATAGATAGACAGACTGAGAGATAGCTAGGCAGATAGACGGATAGGTAGACAAACAATCAGTCAGACAAACAGACAGATAGATAGATGGACAAATAGATAGACAGACAGACAGACAGATGGAGAGATAGATTGACAGGTAAATAGATAGGCAGAAAGATAGATAGATAGATAGATAGATAGATAGAACGATAGATAGATAGATAGAATGATAGATAGATAGATAGAACGATAGATAGACAGACTGAGAGATAGCTAGACAGATAGACGGATAGGTAGACAAACAATCAGTCAGAGAAACAGACAGATAGATAGATGGACAAATAGATACACAGACAGACAGACAGATGGACAGATAGATGGATAGGTAAATAGATAGACAGAAAGATAGATGGATTGATGGATAGATAGATAGAATGATAGATAGATAGATAGATAGAATGATAGATAGATAGATAGATAGCTAGACAGATAGACGGATCGATTAGATATAAAGAATTAATCAGGTAAACAGGCAGATAGATAGATGGATAGATAGACAGATAGACAGACAGGTTGATAGGTAGATTATCTACTACAACGTGTTATTACAATAAAGTATCCTAAAAATATAAACATAAACTACATTTCAAACAAAAAAATTAAAATCCTGTCACCTCGGTACCAGTATATCGGCTTTAGAAGTTAAGATAACCATACAGAATTACCGAGAATGACATAATCGATACGGGCTCTTGCTTTAATTAGATTGGAAAGGTCAAAAAGGATCCGTCTACCTTTAACAAGGAACGCGCAGCAGGCGAGCAGCGCTACCGTCGCAACAAGCACCTTGCGCACAACAAGGATGCTATTGTCCTTGATGAAGACGTGTTCTATCAGCATGGCAGAAAGTTCTCCCTTCAATAATATTGTTCCTGTGGAATTAAACAAAATACAGTTTCATTATTACTTAACTTGATTGTTTCCAAACTTGTTTAGCCGTCCGAATAACAACATTAAGTTTTCACTGAATGTTTTTAAGATTCAATTAGATTGCCAGGACATGCATCAACGTGAAGGGAATGGAGATAATTTGTGTAGCTCGAAAGGTTGCGCTAATTGGAGTTGCTGCTTAGAGACACACGAGGTAATTTTTCCACTTCACAATAGACAACAAGGATCGTTAGCCGTCCACTTGTAGTTTTATTTCCCACTGCACTGAGGGTTAATCAAAGAACATCTAACCGTTAATTTACTAACGTTAATAAAAGTTAATGGTTATATCTAAATCTGAGGTTATAAGTTTAGCTTTAAAAAGGGTTCTTGCTGGGGAAAAGTTGATTGCTTATTGCTCCTAAACTTTCACAGATATAGCAACGCAAAAAATACTGAACGTAGACCTACTTCTACTTAACACACCCCTAAAGTTTGATTCAGATCTGCTCATTAGTTTAGTCAGAATAAAATTCCAAAAAGTTGCAAGTTGCAATGTACTTAAAAGTTAGCCCTCGTTAGAATTCAGTCTGCTGTACGTGATTGGCCTGCTAAGTGAAATGCTAACGCCTCTATAATGCAGCTGCGCACTTTTGCGGTGAGGCAGCCCGACGTGAAGTGACTGTATACACGAAGCAATTTCTTTACAACAAGACTTGCACAATCAGCATGCTAATGGAATCGCCACAGCTGCGTTTGACATTCTACCCTGTCTACCTACCCAAGTGATTCTCCAGCGGTTCCCCCCATACAACGACTAGTAGCTAACTGTCTTACTAACCACTTGAGCGAGTTTCTATTCAGCTAACTGGATTTACTGTCTATCTAGTTGACTAGTAGTCTAACTGAATAAGTAACTGATAGGCTAACTAACCTGGCTAACTAGCTATTAAACTAAACTGAATACTAACTAACCAACTAGGAAATAGATGAGTTAACCAGCTAATCAGGGAACGTACTCGTTAGCTAGGTAGTCAAAAAACTTGGTTAACTATCAAACCAACTACCAGCCTAGCTAGTGAATATAACTTACTCTAGCTACTAAACTACCAGGCTAATATTACCAGCCAGCCAGGTAGACAACTATCGGGTAACTAACCCACTAGCTAACTATTAACTTACTGTAATACTATCTACTTACACCAAAGTAAGTAACTATCATACTAATAATCTGCTAACTAACCTTATAAGTAACCTTATAGCTAACTATATAACTGACTAACCAGTCCACTAAGTAACTGATTAACCAGCTAACTAACAAACCGTCCAAGCAACTAACTGTCTGACTAATAATCTGCTAATTAACCTACTGACTAACTAAGCAACCAACTGCCTAATTAGCGATCTAACTGGCAAATTAACTAACGAAATAATGAGTTGACTAACTATCTAACTAATAATCTGTCTAACGAACCTTTTAACTAACTGACAATTAACTAACCAGCTAACTTAATAACTAGCTAACTAAGTAACTAACTAAGTAAATAAAT
Source organism: Leptestheria dahalacensis (assembly GCA_022114935.1). NCBI lineage: Eukaryota > Metazoa > Arthropoda > Branchiopoda > Diplostraca > Leptestheriidae > Leptestheria > Leptestheria dahalacensis. Next base: position 18,643 of record JAIQCU010000310.1, on the reverse strand, counting down.
ACCCACCACTTAACTAACAAACCGTCCAAGTAACGAACTATCTAACTACTAATCTGCTTAACTAACTTACTAACTAACTAAGCAACCGATCAGCTATGTAATTAACTATTCACTAGAAAATTAAGTAACCAGATAAATAATTGACTAAGTAACCAACTGTGTAACTAATATCTGCCTAACTATCTTTGTAACTAATTGACTGACTAACTAGCTAACTAAACTAACCAACTGACTAACGAACTTAATGGTTGACTAACTAACTAACTAGTCTACCCAGCTGCCGTACTAGCCACCCCACTCTCCATCTGCCTAGCTAACCTTCTAACTAACTGACTGACTAACTAACTAACTAATCTACCCAGCTGCCCTACTAGCCATCCCACTATCCGATAGCTGAACTGAACTAACTCATTTTAAGGATGCATAGCTCAGCTTGCTTACTTACACAACATTGTCATGAAACTACCAGTTCGGTTAGCTGCCGACTTACAAGTTTCCAGATCTGCTAGGTTCTACGAACGCATCCTTAGACCGACATGGACTAAAAGAAACAAGGCAATCATATCGGCGATAAATACTTGCTAATGACATATTGCTAATCAATAGTAACACGTATTCCTCAGTACGTTTCCCACAAATAATTGCGCAATCACTGGTCACCAAATCGATGATGACGTATAAGAGCTAGATTGCTAATTACTAATTACTTAACGCTCGATCTTTCCCAACTACAACCTTTAATTCAAGTATGTTGAAAGATGATGTATGACACGTCGTCTTAAGCTGATAATGACGCACTGTTGGTTACGACCTCGATACACATTTTGCTGATGCTAACAGCATTGCAGCGTTTTCACGTTTGGCGTACGAGTACATGTAGCGCTATATGTAGTGTATCGATTAATCGATTTACACTGTTTCCACCAAGACGACTTTGTTGCTCGGCTGTACTTTTTGCCACACGACGTCTATGGTTCGATCAATCTTATCGAGCCCGGCAGTTGTATACTGACTACCATACGGCTACGCTGTTTCCACTTTTTCCTCATTACAAGTTAATGATTTGGACAACTTAAATTTGCGTTTTATAAATTTACATATCAGATAAAGGATATATTTATACGAGTTACAAGTTTTTCAACAAGTAGTCAGATTTAGTTATGTAAGGAATTTAACGTTCAATTAGGGTTATTTTACTGCTGTCGAGTCTGGACCGATGGGTTATTTACTGGAAACGTCCAAACAAGTCGACTTGACCTTTAAACAAGGGAGCAGCTTCAAAGGAAAATAAACGACAAGAAAACATAAACATTCCAACTACATCTGCCAAAACTGTATTCGTTAATACTGAACTACTATAGGAATTATTAACTTTGAGGAATATCAACAAGAGGTACTGAATAGTATAGAAAACTATGGATCTTGTTAACTTTGGAATTTTTTTCCGACAAAACTTACAGTCCGATTTAAACGAAATTTTTACCGGTTTATAAAGTACCATCAGTTCTACATTGGATATTTTTTTGGTTATCATATCTTTTAAACTGTGGGTGCTATCAGCGATCAACTTGACCCCAGCAACGGTACACTACAAGTTTGTAAATCTGTAATTAACTATTTTGAACTATATGATCTCCTAATCATTGTATAGCGAGGTGGAAGCGGGATTCATGATTCTGTAATAATCTGATCCATACATACACACGCTCCCCCCTTCTATTTCGTTAGGTTCTCGTAATAGTGTATATGGGCGTCCTCGTCTACTCTTATTGGATAGCCGAAATGATAAACGACTCCCTGGAGGGCTAAACATGTGGGAAATGAAAAGAGTCTGGACGAAAACAAGTTCCGTAGCAAAAACATCACGTTAAATAAACTATCACCAAGATGACTCGTAATTTATCTTCAGTTGCTACAAGTAAACTGAAACTTAATACCAGTTAAAGTTAACCTGCCTACAGCATGATAAGGGTTATTGGCCCTTACTATATGCTGATAGCAGTAAAAGTTAACTCAGTTTTAGTTTAACAAGGGTTAAGTCATATACTGTAGATTTAAACCTTAACTTAGACCATAGATTAACTTTAACTTGTTTAGGTTAACTTGACTAAAGGTTAATTCCCAGTCTGTAGTTTACTATGCATTAACCTTTATCTTATTATGGATTACCTATAACCTACTACATGTTAACTTTAACTTAATAAAGGTTAACATGAGTTAACTTAACATGGATTACCTTGAACTTACTGCGCGTTAATATCAATTTAGTGTATGTTCTTATGAGTATAAACTCATGACTTTAACTTAACGACTTGATACTTTGGTCAAAGTGATGAGTTAGTCATTGCATTCCTGCAGTGAGTCACAAAGTCAGTTAAGAATCCCTATGATTACGATGATCTTACTATGAGCAAACATTAAGTTAATTCAAGTTAACCTTAACTTTATATAACTAAGCGTTGAAAAGGTGTACGTTCTAAAAGCTTAAGTGGAGGTTTCCTCTTCCATTACTGCCGAAAGCTTTTTGCCCCAGGGCGTCAAAGTGGCGGATATATGCGGGAATGTGTAAAGGATATGGAAGAGGATCGGATGCTGGCTTTTAAGGAGGGGTCGGCGCCCATAAGACAAGGGCAATACTTAGACAGATAGATGGAGAGATACATAGATAGATAGATAGACGGATGTATGGAGGATGGATGGGTGGATGGGTGGATGGACTTGTAGGCAGGTAGGCAGGTAGGTAGGTAGGTAGGTAGGTAGGTAGACAGACTGAAAGTTATGTAGATTATATAAATGGATAGAATGTAAATAGGTAGACAGGTAGATAGCTAGATAGATAAATAGATTTTTTTTCTACATTTTCTGTTTTCAGGCTTTCGCCCATGCACAGTTAGGATCGTACTGTCGATCCTGGATCAAGCGGCCGGTGGGGTTCGAAGTCGAGCCCCCCCGTGCCGGTGGCAGACACGATGCCTTGGATAGATAGACAGATGGATAGATATATAGATAGGTATAAAGATAGATAGATAGATAGATAGATAGACAGACAGGCACACAGACAGACAGTCATATTGACAGATTGAGAGATAGATGGGTAGATAGATAGATAGATAGATAGATAGATAGATNACAGTCATATTGACAGATTGAGAGATAGATGGGTAGATAGATAGATAGATAGACAGATAGACAGATAGACAGACAGACAGACAGACGGACAGGCACACAGACAGACAGACATATAGATAGATAGATGGACAGATAGACAAACTGACATATTGGCGGATTGACAGATTGACAGATTGATGGATAGATAGACAGATAGACAGACCGACAGGTAGTTAGATAGATAAAAGTAGATAGAGACATAAACATGACACGACCTGAGAGGGATATAGTAGTGCATCTCCGCATTATATGCTCACACCATCTGAAACCTCTCTCTTTCGCCGTTTTTTCCCGAAGGGATCAGTGATTAAAACCTTGCTCGATAGATCACACCTCATCCGCTGCCCCTTCGCCCTATCTCTCACCCAGGCTCTCTATCTATCCCCCATAGAGCCGGGGATCTTTCGCCTGACTCCCTCGGTGCTATAGGGTCCTGCCTGTCGATCAATAGACTTTCCCACCCATTTTTCGGTTGCAACACTAGTATTATCGTAACACCGGGAACCTTAATTAAGTAAGCCAGCTCTCCTGCTACCCATGTCGCCTAGTTCCCACGCGTTCCCTTATTTACGACACGCTTCTAATAAGACTCCAAGGTGATGAAAACCGGGTCCATTAATGATAGTATTTACTATAATCATTAGTATGCAAGGTGAGATTAGTGAGAGGACTCGTGTAGTGCTATACAAGTTAAATTTACAGCATTGATATACATTAACCATTCTACATGTCACGTTTAAGTCATAGTGACAATGCGAATGTTCCATTCCGTTGAAAGTATCACAACATAATGAAAAGTCAAGCTAATCGTACCAATTGGTGATTTCAGATGAAATAGCGCTAATTGGATTGACTTTTATAATATCGTCTTATAGTTAAACAGTGCAAGCGTCTCCTGCAGTGAATCCATTAGGAATCTCTAAAGAATCTTAAGTTATTCTTCTGAAGGTCGTGAAGTAACTCACAATTAAAAATGAATCACGTGCGTCATCTCGTAATCTATTTAAGAGTCACCGAACTGTTACTACTTTATGAGTTGCTCGTTGTGATCTATAACCTCAAATTTCTCGAATCGCGTTGCATCATACGCTTCGTTCCAGTATCAACTTCCAGTCGGGTAAGTAAGTTTAATGAGCCGTGGACTTTCCTTTTTGAGAAGTCAAGGCAAGCCACAAAGTCAAGTGTAACTTTTCGAGTCGGCAAAGGGTCGCGGTGAGTAAATATTCGAAGTTCACTTGGAATTGCATGTCGTGTATATGTGTGTGTGTGTGTGTTCGCTATCGATCAACAAGCTGCTTCAGTGTATAATGCGGCATTGCCTTACCTTATGGACTACACGCTATCCAGCGTAACTCCCATGTGTACTTCTCTGTGTGTACGTGTGTGTGTGTGTGTGTGTGTGTGTGTGTGTGTGTAAGCCTGTGTGTAAGCGTGTTTGTCGGAGAGTAAAACGAACGTCACTATGTGTACTTCATTTTCGACTTCTTATGGTTGTTGAGCCTCGTTTACTGTAATGAAACCTTCATTGATTCAGTTACTTGCTTCATTTTGTATTTCACATATTGTACACATAGACTTAATTGAATGTCATACTTTGGTCGATTAGATTATGCCATTCTAAAATTAACCGACTTGTGCTCAGCGCGTTTACAGTGTCCCTCACCGCCCTAGTTACCTTGTGAGACTAAAAATAGCTCGTAAGAGTGCACTGAAATGGTTAAGACCGTTAAACCAACAAACAGAATTTCATCATCTTTTGCGAAAAAATCTATGAAAGGGTTAAGATTGCAGTTAATTCACAGTTGCGGTATTTGCGAAAGAAACTATACAGTTAGACATGAAAATAACAGAAAGGCGAAGCAGCTCGTGCGGTTGGGTTCAGGCACGCAATACTACTAGAGTGACCCACCCACTTCTGGTGCCGTGGAATGAAACGTCACTCCAATGGTATTCTTATGCTTTTACTAAACAACGAAGTTACTTGTCAATTACATAACTAACTGAACTGTCTATCTATATCTATTTATCTATCTATGTCTATCTATCTATCTAACTATCTACCTATTTATCTATCTATCTAAATATCTGTCAATCTGTCTATCTGTCTATCTGTCTATCTGTCTATCTGACTATCTATCTGTCGAATACTTTACCGTACATTCTTTATAGTTGTTCTGTTATGCTAAACAAACTTTCCAAAGTCTATGCTACTCTACACTGACCAGCCTAAACTAACGAGGACTTGTGAGCCAGCGGGGGTTAACCGCGAAACCATGACGATGAAGCGTAACCATTAGACTTAAATATCCCAAGCAGGAAAGGGGGGAAGACGAAATGATACTGCTTAGGGCCGCAAGGGCTTATAGATGACCGCCACGATTTCGTATGCTTCATTACCTCCCGACGTCAATAACAATAGTAATATAACGGTAGTAAGGACAGTACAAAAGTATCTGCAAAATAGTTGTTGCAGACGTAATCAGGTAAGTAAATAAATAGACAGATAGACAGGATAGATAGACGGATGAATAGACGGAGAGACATATAGATAAAAAGATAGATAGGTAGATAGACAGATAGATAGATAGTTAGATAGATAGGCAGATTCACAGATAGTTAGATACATAGACAAATAGGTAGAAAGATAGATATTCAGATGGATAGAGATAGATATACAGATAGATAGAGATAGATGTATAGATAGATAGATAAATAGATAGAGATAGATAGGTAGATAGATAGATAGATAGATAGATAAATAGATAGAAAGTAGTGTAAAGTAGCATAGACTTTGGAAAGTTTGTTTAGCGATATTTACATAACAGAAAAACTATAAAAAATCTACGGTAAGGTATTCGACAGATAGATAGTCAGATAGACAGATAGACAGATTGAGAGATAGTTAGATAGATAGATAGACATAGATATATAGAGATAAATAGACAGACAGATAGATAGATAGATAGATAGAGATAGATAGATACGTAGACAGATAGCAAGATAGATAGATAGATAGGTGATAAGATAGACAAATAGTTAGATAGATAGATAGATAGATAGATAGATAGATAGATAGATAGATAGATAGACAGGAAGAAAGGACGTGATCAAAGATCTCTTTTCAAAGGATTAGTCTAAAGATCGAAATTAGATCAAGTTTGGGTGTAAAAGGAAAGTCGTGTTGAGATTAGTCGACTGAAGCGTGGAATCGGTAATCGGTGAACTTAAGTCGTCGAAGCGATGAAAAGCTACGAATTGACTCTTAACTTGATTATACTCAATTTCGTTTGAATGTCAGCTGATTGTAAATTTTGTCAAAGACCCCGTGTGCTTTCCTCCAGTTTTTGCTTTTTTATCATCGAACGCGAAAAGCATATAACATGGAAGTAAAGTAGAAGATATAAAAGGGGGTTAAGAACTGAAGAGGAAGAATCGAAATCGATTTTTTCCCAAGAAAACCCCGCATATTGTCGATGAGACTTTGTCGCATTATTGATTCAATGCAGCACTGAGGTCTAGTTCAACCTACAACTTGACAGTCAACAAACAACTATTCAAGCCTGATTAACATTTCTGCTTAAGTGAAGTTCGTTGAACCAACAACGAGTCATCGATAGCTGTTAATAGGTAAAGTTAGCTTATCGATCTGTCCTGGCTATCTATCTGTCTATCTGTTTATCTGTATGTCTTCCTGTCTGTCTGTCGGTCTGTTTTTCTCTCTATCTATCTCTTTATCTATCTATATATCCATCCATCTATATATATATCGTCTATCTAACTATCTATCTATCTGTCTATCTGTCTATCTGTCTATCTATCTATCTATCTATCTATCTATCTATCTATCTATCTATCCATCCATCCATCTATCTATCTATCTATCTATCTATCTATCTATCTATCTATCTGTCTATCTATATGTCTGTCTATCTATCCATCGATCCATCTATCTATCTATCTATTGATCTATCTATTAATCTATCTATCTATCTATCTGTCTGTTTAGCTATCTATCTGTCTATCTATTCTATCTGTCTCTATTCTATCTGTCTGTATCTATTATATCTGTCTATTCTATTCTATCTGTATATCTATTCTATCTGGTCCATCCATCCATCAACCTATCTTTCTTTCTACGTACCTACCTTCCAATTTAGCACTACTGAATGTATAAAGAAAAGCATGGTTAGCTGGATGGTAATTTTAATTAGTATTCCAGAAGCTTTCTTATTATTCACCCAGAGAAGGTAATTATGTTAATTTTTAACCAAAAAGCAGTCACTCTCTCTAAGTTTAGGAGTATTGTAAATTTCCTGTGGAATATGATTCACGTAATGGCCCATTAAAAGCCTAATGATATAGTTACCAACATCAGTAACTAGGCTGGTAAATACTAGGACACAGTACTATAGAGCTGTTATTACTCTTCCGTAGAACCGTAATCAAGTTAATGGCCCGTGTAGAACTTCATTAATCAGCCGCGTCACTCTTTTATCAATTTTAAGTATAATAACTTTTTAATACTTTTAAACATATAATTAAGTTTCATCATAAAGTCGGGATTCAACTAATATTAGTCTATTTTTTCAATAATTTATTAGTTATCCGATTCGATATTAAATTACGTTTGCTTTTTGTTTATGATTATATTTATTGTCTTTGGTTTTGCAATTTGTTGCCTCTGATTAATTTCTCAAAGAGAGGCAATGTTTTCTCGGGATGCACGTGCCACGTCCCTTGTGCCACCGGTTACACGTCGGAGCATCTGTCCACGTCTCGGTATTTTTCCACGAGGGCACATGTGTGTGCACCCGCAGGTTTCACCTATGGTCGGATGACATTTCGAGTAAAACATATATCCCGGATCATGTTAAAAGAATGTCCCTGTCAGGTCACTTGGCGTGTCTCATTGTTGAGTTGTACTCGTGATTTAAGGCTTGTCGCCCAATTCTTTGAAAAACAGAATACACTACTATGAAGTTGGCTACAAAAGTCAACTGTGGATTCAACACGGAATGCCCGGTTGAATGTAGATTCAAGTTGTCTGTAATTGCGAATAGTTTAAACGCGGTTAATACTACTATTTTCATACTTAACAACTTGTATGCTTAATTACAACTTGAGTACACCTTTAAGATAAGCAGATGATCAATTATCCTTTCCAACCCTTTTACTGAGACAGTTTGCGTGAATGCAGTTATTACAATTAAATCAAAGTGACGTTAAAACTTGTAAACTAAATTTGAACAGCCATTAGAGATTAGATTCTCCGCTTCGTAAGTTTCGTTCCACATTATTCATTCATAACATTCATTCATTCAATCACTATCAGTTATTATTCCATTCATTCATTCATCCGTACTACTACGACTACGACTACTACTACGACTACTTCTACTGCTACTACTACTACGACTACTTCTACTGCTACTACTACTGCGACTACGACTACGACTGCTATTACTACTACTACTACTAATACTACTACTACTACTACTACTACTACTACTACTACAATTACTACTACTACTACTACTACTACTACAATTACTACGACTACGACGACGACGACGACGACTACTACTACTACTACTACTACTACTGCCACTACTACTACGACTACTACGACTACTACGACTACCAGTACTACTACTACTACTATTATTACTATTACTACCACTACTACTACTATGACTACTACGAATACCACTACTACTACTACTAATACTACTACTACTACTACTACTACTACTACTACTACTACTTCTACTACTACTACTAGTACTACTACTACTTCTACTACTACTACTAGTACTACTACTACTACTTCTACTACTACTACTACTATTGCTACTACTACTGCGTAAATGCTATTACTTACATACTGTTTTCAGCTAAACTTCTCATAATACCTAACTTGAACTAACAAGCACCACGTCGAGTATAACCTGATAAAAAATAGGCTTCAACGGGTAGAAAGAGCCCTTCAAGGAGAAGGGAGGAACTTTGCTGTTGGTTCAATTTGATCCGCTGGCCAAGCATAGTACTTGTTTATTATGTTAAAAGCCCGAGCTACTCGGGGCCAAAGAGGTGATAACCGGAGACGAAAATATATCGAGGCGGTAAAAAGGAGGGGTTCTCCACTTACCTTTGGCATACTCTTTCACCACAACTTCTCTTTTGACTTGGCTTTTCCGATTGCGAATGAAGGGGCTGGCGATTCAACAGACGTCCGCTCTGTGGGAGCTTCGGTGCTTCACTGAGCGAGGGAACCCCGTGTTCCTGAGGGAAATACTGCGCTTGACCCACCGCGGGTCCTGAAGTTTTGGAGTTTTGCGCCGTTTTTGGAGAGTTATATCTGGAAGAGTTGCATTTTCGTGGATCTTGGTTCAGGAATCTTGTTTGTGAATCTTTCTGAATCTGCCTTTAATTGCCAATTCCGTTTTAAGAATCTTCCCTTGAGATTTTGCGAATTTAAGTTGAAGAATCCTTGTTGATCTCGTTTATGAATCGGTCTAACGATCTTTGGTTATGGATAACTTATTGGTGATGAGTTTTCCTCTGTGAATCTTGGTTTGTGAATCTTGGATTTCGAATCTCGGTCTATCTGTGCCTGTTTGCATCTTGATAGCGAGTTTATTTGAAGAATCTTGAGTTGGGGATCTTGGTTTTGGAATGTTGGTTTGTGAATCTGGTTTCAAGAATTTTACTTCAGGAATCTTGTTATGTGGATCTTGCTTAAGAATCTTGGTTTTGTGAGTGTTGGTTTGTAAGTCTGTCTTTAGGAATCTTGGTTCGGGAATCTTGTTCTGAAGAATCTTGCTTATGAATCGGTTTCAGGATCTTGTGTTATCGCGTCTTGATTCTATAATCTTGGTTTATGAATCTTTAGTTTTAGAATCTTGTTTACAGGAATCCTGTTTCATGATTCTTGATTTACGGTTCTTGGCTTGTGTTGTCTGGCTTTAAGAGTATCGGAACGTGAAGGCTGTTTCGTGATCTTCTTTTTGTGAATCTTGTTTATGAATCCTGTTTCATAAATCTTGTTATGTACAAGTCCTTTCCTATTGCTTAATGTAGAATAAAAGTAAGAATTATATAGTCTTTTTAAAATGGAGATATCTTAGAGAATTAGACGAGAATCATAGACGAATTTATTTTTTTACATAAAAATAGCTTATGCAATTATAATGGAATCGGTCAAAGTAAAGATGATGGTTCTTGCGAGATTCAGCAGAATTTTAGAGCAGCGTGTAAGAAACAATACAAATCAAACATTCATCGAAATTATGGATCACGCAACTTTCGACTGAACCATTCAGAAAAAAAACAAAGAATCAACAGTTTACAAAATACGAGGACACGTGACAGTAAAAGGTAAATCAGGTAAAATTTTTCATAGTAATTAAGCAAAACCAAGTATTAATAAGTGAATAAATAAATTAATTAAAAACTATCAACAGTTAGGGTCACGTCAACAAAAGATCGCTTTCCATAACAAAGAATCACTACCGAAAACCTTCCAAGAATCTTATCAAGAATCATACATCTTCCTTCTTATAATCTTTAAAGATTTTGAAGAAATACTCGAATAAAAACCGTATTCGAAACCCGACCAAGACGCAACAACCGAGAAATCAATCAAGTAAATGGACCTACTACACAACACCGCAACAGTTACTCAGTGTGTACACATCCTACCTTGAGCCGTTGCCCATAGCAACCCTATATCACCTTAAGGTACAGCCTTGAATAATACAAACGGCTATCGTGATCCTATATACTCTGCTACTAAAATATATATCGCCATTCAAAACAACCCGATTTTTTTAACGGAATGGTTGTTCAGTATGCAATGTTGGGAACTTTAATTATTATTGATTCTATCGTTAATTTTTATTATACGATACATATTTATGAAAGGGGTTGTTGTTGGTATATGTTTGTCGTGTCACAGTCGAGGCGAATTGACGGTAATATACCTGCCGGGGCCACACCTTTTGATGCGGGTTTGATCAATACTTTGAAGAGAGAGAGAGAGAGAGGGAGAAGGAGAAGGAGGGAGGCAAGTTACCTTTGGATTGCCACCTTCATCCCGTGCTCCAACAACCCGGTCCTCGTTTCCTTGGTTCTCTGCAAACGTAAAGGTCGACAGGAAATTTGCCCCAATGAGGTTAGTCGTCATTTGGGGCCCTTGACAGGATTTTCTGTCGAACGGGACAGATTATCTGGGTGAATGGAATACATTTGATAAGCCGTTTTTATTGCTTAGCTTTTCATCTTTCTCAACTATTGATAGATAGACAGATGGATAGATAGATAGATATCATCATGAACATTTCTATATATATACGTTAAAGGTATAAGCAAACACTAATTAACTTAATGACACATCCCGTAGATCCCACCCTCGCCTCGTCATTCCAATGCGAAGGGAAAAGGGGAGGTGATATACACTGTGCATTTACATACGATAGGGAATATCCAACTCAACTTAAATCCAATCAAATACAACGCCGAGTTATTCACATAATCCAATTTCTTTATCGTCTTTTTTTTAGTTTAGTAATAAGGTTACGAATAAGATGAAGAAAAGTGCAATAAAAGGAGGAGAATAAATGAGAGGATAAAGAGCCGTCCGTGTTTTTTCCCCCGTATACAACAACCCAAGATTCCTTCAAAGAGGCGTTACATCAAAGCCTGGAAAGGATATGGACGTGTCGAGTATACAAAAGAGGGTATCAACTTGGGCTTAACGAGATACAGCTCTATCGACCGTCCGAGTCTCGACATGCTATCTCTCACCTGTTTTATTTTTTTTTAAATCGAATTTCCTATTCAAACTTAAAATCATATCAACTTGAGCAAGTTTTACCTTTCAGGGGTTTGCCAATATTACAGATAGTTATATAACTGATAATAACTTAAGTTCATCAATAAAATAATTGATTTAAATGAGATGATAAAATTTAAGTATATTATGTTGTAATTTCTTTCATAAACTACAGAATATTTACAATAGAAGAGAGATTTCAGATAAACCCGCGCTAGATTCTACACTGAGAAGCTCTCGCCGCACCCGCACGTTCCCTTGATGTTGGGGTTGTTGAAGACAAACTCGGCCGACAGTTCGTTCTGCACGTAGTCCATCTCGGTGCCGAGTAGGCTCAGCTGCGCTTTTTTGTCGATGAAGATCTTGACTCCTGATTCATTTATCAGTTAATTTGATTGACTAATTAAAAGAAATCAATAATGATAATACCGTCCTGGACAACCTCCTCGTCGAATTTGTCCTTGTTCACGGCGTAATCGAGAGTGTAACTCAGACCGTTGCAGCCACGCTGACGAACGCCGACTTTCAGGCCAACCTATACCGGACAATCCAATAACCATTATTATGGACATTTCTAACCAATACGATGTTACATCATTTGCCACTATGTTACCGAAGTCGAATTAACATAACTGAGTTACGTGTTCAATCTTACGTCCACGATTTACATTACGAGATACGATGTGGTACTGAGACTTACAAATAATAATAGCAATTCCGTCAGAGAATAAAAAAGGTATAAGGAAATACGTTCGGAGAAGACACGCAAATAGACTTACGAATTCCGGTTTCCCGTCGAGGAGCTGCTTGACTCGATGAACGGCAGACTGTGTCTAGGCAAACAAAACCAAAGTAAATCTCATTAGCCAATAAATTTTCGTTAAAATTAACCTTGAATAAAGTTAAGTTAATGTCCACCAATGAATATTTTTTCCATACCAAGACCAGTGCAGCTCTAGTGGGTGCCAACTTCCGTCCTTTTAAAGCTCGTACCGTCGCTGAAGCTGCTAATCTCGTAGCCATTGCAAACTACGTTTTAACTTGATTTTAACCGTTTGCTGAATAATTTGACTTGCAAACAATGATAGGTGCTGCTGTTGTTACTGTTGCTTACTGCAATTGGTTACGTTATTCTTCGAGCTTCGAGTTCTGTTTACATCTGCTACACGACTTACGTAAGCGCATTGCGGCGTTGCCAAATATTTCAATAATAATTCAGACGTATAATTTAATTTATTAATTATTTTAATATTACTCTATATTAATATTATATCTTACTAGGTTATTGATTGGTATTTAACTTGAAGTCGATAAATCAACCGGGATTTTCAAATACACAGTACGAAATCATCAGTTCGAATTATGTCATTCAGTGTGTATTGCAAATTAACTTTTTTTTACTCAAATAGTACGAGGCCAATAGCCAGCAAGTGGCTTTATATCACCTAAAAGCAACTATACATGAAAGATGATGTTAAACGGGCGATTTAAACTCGTTCTGAAATCCAAATTGCTCCCTTGCAGCCAAACTTGATTACCTGGCTGACAGCTTGATAGAGCGGAGCCTTTTCGGCCTCATGCAGGATGGCCGTATCGTGATGTTCCATCTCGTCGTCCCGGAATTTCTTGATGGTTTCCAGCAATTCACTATTCCCCTGGGGATCGGCCATCAGCTGGCGGATCTGACTATTGTAATGTTCGGTGATGGCGTCCTCGACGGCCGCTGTGCAGGCCATCGCCATTCTGGGACCGAAGAGGGCAGTGCCTGTTGAATAGTCAGAATATCGTTATTGCCATGGTAACCCAATAGATCATTAATGGACTTTGATTACAGTAATATCATTGAAATTGCTTAAGCGGCTACTTTCAAAGTATTCTTAATAATTAAATAAGAAAGTGTTTTATTAACGCGTATTCACGGGTCTGTATCTTTCTACCTATCTACCGACCTGTCTATCCATCTACTATATACATCTTTCTGTGTGTCTATCTATCTATCTGTGTTTCTATATCTCTGTCTGTCTGTCTATCGGTCTATCTATTGGTCTGTCTGTCTGTCTGTCTACCTGTCTATCTATCTAGTTATTTATCTATCTATCTATCTATCTATCTATCGATCTATTCTATCTATCTATCTATCTGTCTGTCTATCTATCTATCTATCTATCTATCTGTCTGTCTGTTTATCTTTCTATCTACTTTTCTATTTACAAACCTATCTATCTCTATTCTGCATATACCTATCTATCATCTCCATCATCAACTTGTCTATCAGTGCATCTATAACCTATGCAACTAACTAACTATCGATTAATGTCAATTTACCATTTCACCTTACCATAAAAATAACCCTAACTTAAGACCTTGATATAACATTAATGTAGAAAACCTTCAACAACCAGCCATACAAAATTACAAAATGAATTATTAAATAATTATTAATTGGTTTATGCTTAATGGAAGTGGAGCCCTTACCTGCTCCCAATACAAATCCCGCAACGTTCCAAACTGGCAAGAGGGCGGTCGGCCTGGCACGGTATTTCGGTATCAGTTCGTCAAACTTTTTCTTGTGTTCCTTCTCTTGGTCCCACATCTTCTGGATCAAGGGTCCGACACTGGTTCGTCCTTTGAAACAAAGCAAAACAAACTGTTTCACTGACAAATTAATACAACATTTAACGATCTTTAACCCTAGCAACACAATTTTATTGACAACATTAATCTATCATTAACTACCAGCTCACTCTGTAACTACTTTTCGACACTTGGCGTTACGTTTGACGAACACATTCAACGGTAACCTCGACTGCCGGTAAACGTATTACGTAACATTATACCTAGGATGGCCATCTGCCCGGCGTAGATCCTGTCGGCGCCGAGTTCGCCCGCATGGTCGACACGAATGAAGCGGTCGTGCATCTCCTTGTTGCGGACTTCTTGAGGATGAGGAGGCTGACGCGATGTTGACATCTGACGCCGGAGTTGAGAGACAAAAGGCAGCGGAGGTCGGTACGTCATCTTGATCTAACGCAAAAGAGAGAATATTTATTGTCATCCTCGTTAATTGCTTGTATGTAACAGATATATACGTTCTGATATTGGCTAAATTAAAATTCAAGCAAAATGAAGGAATCTTTTGATTTTTGTTATTTAAGTTAAGTGAACTACAAGTGGAACTTACACGTTCAGTTATATAGCGGGTCGGACGAAATCAAAACAATGCGATGTTGCCAGACTGTCTTCATTCGCCTGTTTATCAACTTGTCAATTAATCAGTCAACCAATCTATCTATCTATCTATTCATCACTCCGTTTATCTGTCTACCTACCTGTCTAGCTATTGAATTTTTCTTATTGGTTAGGCAAGTCTAGGTCTCGGTACCAATCCATCTATCTATCTATCTATCTATCTCTCTGTCTCTTTGTCTACCTATCTATCTATCTAACTATCTACCTAACTGTCTATTTACTTGTCTGTCTGTCTGTCTATCTATCTATCTATCTACGTATCTACCCGTGGAAATCATAATTTTAATTCAGACAAGTTTCAATATAATTCAATGCAAATTAAAAAAAATAATACTAATTTAAAAATAACGTAACACAAATTCAAAATTAGTTTATCATGTCACAGTTTATTAACATATAATTACTGAAATAACCTTTGTCTTCACGACAAACTGTCGACTTTTTACCAAGGATTTATATTTTTTGTGTGTCATCTTCGTCACAACAGGAAATAATCCAAAATCGATCACGTAGCAGCAATGACCCAGTGCCAGTGAAAACCGAAATGAAAGAACGCGACAACTGAGGTAATTAATTCACCCCAGGGATAAATTGACCAAAATTTCTTTTTCTTTTATAAGTTTCGCCTCGCCCAACTGGAAATACTGACTTTATTGCGACAATTCATTCTCGTCCAAGACTATGGCAACCGTGCGGGACGGGTCGAAGAGCACACTCAAGGAACGACCTGCGTAAAAGCACAAGAGATGAGTTAAATGCTAAAACTAGTTGGAAATTAACGCACAGTCTCACAAACTTCAACATTTAATTTCGACTAAACTAATGGCTCAAAATCATTGAAAATTTCAGGTTACACAGCTAATGAACAGTACAATCGTCACATAAATTTTTACGTTATCCGGCAAAACCTGTTAAAGACTTGATATATCAATATCTATAGACACACACAACTAATTCATATAGGAAAAGCACAGTACAATATAGATAATAAAATAAATATTCCCAATAATATCGATATAATAACGGCAATACCGGTAGAACCGGACACCGAAATTCATCAAATTTAAAGTTACAATTATAACTGCAGCAATGAGGATGACAGATAACCACTACTAATTGGTAGGTCATAGTAATAGAAAATAATAATTAATAGTAATATTAGCTCAAAATTTACCCGTAATTTCAGGAACATTGGACAGGATGTAAGCGCATTTCAACCCAGCGGAAGGCGGCGTGGCTTCTTTACGCAAGCGGCGGATAATGTCCTGGACGGGCTGCTTCTGCCAGCGCCCGTTCGGTCCGGACTGTTCGCTCAGCCGTGCGCCCGGCACTTCGTCCGGTAAATCGTAGTCGATGACGCGATGCTGGCCCGTCTTCATGTTCCAGGCGAAATAGACTCCAGCCTGGCAGAACTTCCTCTGTATCCTGGACAATAACACATGGCATATGTAGATAGAAAGATAGACATGTCGATAGAAAGCTAGACTGATAGACAGTTAACAAACAGACAGGTAGATAGGTAGATAGATAAATAGACAGTAATTAAAATTTACAATTTTCTGCATTTTTTTTACTTCTTTTTAATTATTGTACTAATAAATAATCATTCATTCAGCAAATCAGCCAATTTAAATTAAAATTGATTAATTAGCTAAAACTGAATGGAGTTTCATGTGGATATTGAATTTAAAATGAACTTTTATCAAAGATATATAAATCAAATGAACAATATGATTATCTAAATCAACTAATTAACTGACGAGTACAACTGACTGATTTGACTGAATTAACTAACCTGAATGAAATTTATGTAGCTTTAATTGAATAATCATATTTTCATTAAATTAATAATATAGTTCGCAATTTATTCCGTTAGATAAAACTGATATTAATTAAATCGAGTAAATTTTATTTTATCGTCAATTATAGAATTACTTCATTAATAATATCTTGATCAAATGAATAAATACGATTAGCAGCTTATTCTACTAGCGAATCAACAAATTCACCAACTTAATTATATTCATTTTGATTCAATTAGACTGGATGAGTTCTTGATATTATTACTTATTCCCGTTAAGGCAGTCAGCTTCGAGGAGCATGAAGGCAGTGGCGACGACATCGTTCGACTCGAGCGACACATCGATGATCTCCACTTCAAAGTCCGAGCAAAACCAGTACTTCTTATTGGCCAGGGCGCACAGGCGTTGGGCCATCTCGTGGCAAAACTGCTCCGTGTCGATGCTCAGCTGCTTGGCCAACACGTGCGGCACATTCTAAAAACAACAAAACCTTGAATTTTAATTGGGAAAACTGGATTGCTTGGATTGTGTACACATCAGGTATTTCAGCACAAGGGTAACTGTTTCGTTAGCTAACTGGTAGCGCGTTACTAACTGTGAACCAGTTTACTAATTGACCGTGCTAAATGACTAGCTAAACAAGTACTAGATGCTTGACAATATCACAAATCTTAAAAAGTCCAGTCAGCTGACAGTATTAGGGAAATCTGGTGCCGAACTACTAAATGACTACCGACTACTCTGCTATTAACTATACTAGTAAGCTAGTAAGCTTCCTGGTTACGAACTTTAGTCGATGGAAGAGCTAACTGAGCTATCCAGTGCCGAACTGACTACTCTGCTACGTAGCTAACTGTGCTAGCTTCGTGGTTATAACTTTAGGCTGATCGAGTAACAAGCTAAGCTAGTAACTTACTTCAATTACTAATTCGCTAGCCAGCTAACAGTTCATGACTCGCTACTGTTTACTACCATATTCACGTCCAGCTGTTTTTATTGGACAACCATTCCTGGGAAAGGAGAGCCAACTAGAAAACTAACTAGTATTCTGCGCAGACCAAAGGTTAAGTTAACCAGCTAATTGTCCTAACTAGTTATCAGTTAGCTGCCATGCTGTTTCCCTAGACATCCTATTTGACCAACTTGATTATTGCAAGGTTAATTAATCCAAACTGTTAAATTAAGCTAAACATAGTACTACCTTCACCGAGGAATAGTTTGCCTCCATTGCTTTCTTTTCTGCACCACAGTACAGTACTTACGTAGTTATAATTCAGTTTCTGTGTTGCTATTTAAACTCTCTCGCAGTAGTTAGTTTTAGTTAACCTGGTTTTGTCTGCCGTACTTCAGATCCCATTTAAATAATGTTCAGTGAATGAATTGTCTTTGTTATTTGCTATACGTGTTTGTGCGTAGCAATCGAGTGAAGAAGACTCTAAAAATTATTCATTAGCTGGAAAATTTGCAATTGAAAAGAGCGTGGAAAGTTGGGTCGACTCGTGTACGACACGTGGGTACGCAGTTGAGTCGACTGCAGTTGAAAAGAGCGTCAAAAGTTGACTCGACTCATGTACGACACGTGGGTACGCAG
>JAIQCU010000309.1:37500-62500 GCA_022114935.1 Leptestheria dahalacensis | reverse complement strand
GTCATATCCAGTTATCACATTATCCCTGAAGATTATTACCCAATCATTTCTAAAGAATACTTTATCAAAGTGAATTGAATCTCCAGGTGAAAAGATATGCAGTTCTCTCACGGGCGGACGATTCCTCGTTCTACGGGGGGGGGGCAGAGAACGCTGTACTGAATGGAACGCGCCGGTGCCGATTGCCACACTCCACGTAAACGGCTTCCCCCGAGTGCAGAGCTACGCTAGCAGACAACCTCAGTTTGCTGGGAGCGATCAACGCTGCCCGGTAACCGTCGTCCTTCTCCCCCGCTTTAGCCGGTAATCTCTTATCACATCCTGTTATTACGAATAGTTGGAGTAACTATCATTCAACTATCCTGAATGTAATTAGATAGTTATAAGCAATTGATTAGCAAGTTTGGTGATTGGTCGAATCCGAACAAAACTAAATTAAAAAAAAATAATAATGAAAAATAAATATTAATACTCAATATGATACTGATATGTGTTGAATATGAAATTATGTATTAAAATATGATTATAACTTAAATATAGTTTTAAAAAAATTAAAGGAAACTGGGGGGCAAAAAAGGTGACGCAGTAATGGCATCGTGCTCACTACTCACCGCGACGGCAACAAAGCGATCCGGCGGCGCGGAAAAACTATCGCCGGCGGATTTGTTAGACGAAACCGGTCACGAACGTTCGTTAGCTAATCAGGCCACGCTTCAGGCAACTAACAAGTGCCAATCGGCCCAGGCACTACCGCTAAACGCTACCAAGCTCAACACCAGACTCCTCACCGACGCCATTAAATCGCTCGTCATTCTCTCGGTAAACAAACTTTGAACAATTTTTATTATTTGTAACAATAAAAATTAAATAGATATGAATATACATTGATTGTCTAGCTGTGTGTAAGCAAAACTATTTAAATTAAAATTAACAAAGATAATTTAATTAACTTGGGGAAGATTAAATTCTCCCGTCGTCCCTCTCTTTCCCTATGAAAACGGCGTCTGATTAGCCAAATACCCTTTTCTCTTCGCATGAATGACTCATCACAGCTAATTGAATTTCTCTTTTCTCTTTATACAAAGGACAAATCACTCGTTTTTTTCCTCATTCAGAACGAAACTAAGACGACGTATGTAGAGAGCGAAAAGAGAGGAGAAAAAAGAGAGAATATATTTCCGCACCTTTCATAGCTGCAACGAGGAAATCTTTCCCGAAAGACTAATAGCATCCTATCAGCTTCTCGCGGGATGTTCCAATCCAATTATGAGAAAAAGGAAGAGAAAAAAATGACCGACAATGAGGGAAAGGGAGTCTAGATTCACCCAGTTCCAATCTGTTGAAAAGTGTATAAAACATAATAGTAGTAGTAATAATAATTTAATCATGGGAAGAGTAATAGTCATACCAGTAGAAGTAGTAAAAGTACCAAAGTAGTAGTAGTAGTAGTACTAGTACTAGTAGAAGTAGTAGTACTAGTAATAGTAGTAGTAGTACTAGTAATAGTAGTAGTAGTACTAGTAATAGTAGTAGTAGTATTAGTAGTACTAATAGTAGTAGTAGTAGTAGTAGTAGTGGTACTAGTAATAGTAGTAGTAGTACTAGTAATAGTAGTAGTAGTACTAGTAATAGTAGTAGTAGTACTAGTAATAGTAGTAGTAGTAGTACTAATAGTAGTAGTAGTAGTAGTAGTAGTAGTAGTAGTAGTAGTAGTAGTAGTGAAAGAAGTAGTGTAGTAGTAGTAGTAGTAATCATAGTAGTAGTAGTAGTAGTCGTACTAGTAATAGTAACAAGTATTCACCTTCATTGAATTTCGGCTCTGTCAATAAATGGGCTTCAGCGATAGTATTAGTAATAGTCGAATAGTTATGCTAGCATTTAGCAATAGTACTATGAGTGCTGGTTATAGTAGTAATTGCTGCTACTGTTATAGTTGTAGTCATGTTAGCAGTTTTAGTAGTATCAGTGATGATGGTATTACTAACACGATAGCAATCTATCTATCTATCTGTCTATCTATCTATCTATCTATCTATCTATCTATCTATCTATCTATCTATCTATCTATCTATCTATCTATCTTTCTATCTATCTATCTATCTATCTTTCTATCTATCTATCTATCCATCTATCTATCTGTCTATCTATCTGTCGATCGATCTATGTATCGATCTATCTTTGTGTCGATCTATCTATCTATCTATATATCGACCTGTTAATCTATCTATCTTTCTTATCTATCTACCTATCTTATCTATCTACCTATCTATATTCCAGTATCCATCCATATTTTCCATTCGCCTAATTTTTTTTAAGTTAAAAATGGAAGTCTCACTTTAACACCTGATGCCACTGACCATCATACCAGTACAATGGAACGGGAAATTGGAAATCTGACAAACCAATTAGTCTTTAGAAGAACTCGCGGTCTCTCTATAATTCCATTGATTGGCTAATTAGGAGAGATCAGGGGGATGCAAGTCTTTATAAGGCGATTACCGGTCAAAATCAAGTCGAGCAGTTGCACATTTCAACTGAATTAAGTCAAAGCGCTCGACTTGCAAGTCAATAGTCCAGCGTTTCGCCCACAGGGCCTGTCCTTCTCTGATAACAGCTCCAAATCAGAAGAGAATATCTAATGTGCCTGTCTTGAGACTCGCTCGCTCGCTGCATACATTTCAAACCTGGCCCAATTCTAGGATTCTAACCATTGAAGTTCATATAAATTCAATAACCATAAGCCGTATAGACATAAGTGAACAAAGTGAATAAGCTGGATCTTTGCTGGATAATAGACATACATTGACATTGATTGACATTGAGTAATTCTCATGAAAGATGTATATGACAGCCGCAGAGAAATCGCGCCAGTCATATTGAAACACCAGGAATGTCGATCACGGCCATTGCAGCAGACTCTGCGGTGTCGAGATGACACTTGTCAACCCAGTGCGGAATCTAATCATACAAGTTACTATGCAAGTCGCTTTGAATGCTCGGATTGTACTAAAGCGAGTGCTATATCACCGCTTTACTAATTAGAATTCAGATCTTATTGCGTCATCTAACGATACTTGATACCATTACTGGCTGTATGGTCTAGAGCAGAAGAAAGGGTCCTAGTTTGGGGATAAGTTTCAATGCTTATAACTCCCGTAATTGTAAAGTTATAAGAATCCAAAAAATACCACCTGTAGGCTCAATAGTACTTAACACACTAGTAAAGTTTCATTAAGATTGGTGCATTAGTATTGCCGGAATAAAATCCTAAAGATTGAGGTATTACTGAATATACAGAATACTCGGGAATGCACAGTCGCATATTGTCGCAAACTTTGACATTTAATATCAGCAATGCTATTTTTTTGAACTGCATGAAAATTGACAGTTAGACTTTAGTGCATAAGATGTCTTTCTGAGTAAATTTTCATGGTTATATTGATGTAACTTTAAAAGTTACGAGCAAAATTCTGAAGGCCCTTATTGTATACAGTCTTGGAGCAGTAGAAAATGGGTTTTTGCTGGGGAAAAGTTGATCGCTTATAGCACCCAAGTTTTCACAGATATAGCAGCCAAAAAAATACTGGTAGTAAAACCAGTAGCATTTTATATACTAGTAAAGTTTCATTCAAATCGGAATGTAAGTTCTGCCAGAATAAAATTCTAAAGTTTAAGAGATCCATCATTCCCCACCATGCAGAACGGAATAGGATCACCATTCGACAAGGTGTTGCGCAATACTACTAAAGTACCAAGTTGTTAATCAGCCGGAAGAGGCTAAAAATAGATTTTACATAGGTTAATTAGACAATGGTAAGTCCGGAGGGGCCATCAGGGCCGTTAATACACCCTCAAGGACGCCGGGGATCGTAATAAGTCGCAAGTCTCTCGGGAGTCCCATGACGAGGGTGAGATGGGAAGCCCTCCATTGTGTACCGTAATGGCTTCTTGAAACATAAAGCGTTGATACAGTCCGCCTTTTGTTTGTCTTGGGATCCTGTAAAAGATAGCTTTATAACAGTGTAGCAGATACAGTGAAGCCGACCTAAGGATCTCGGCCCAACTATCCGTGTTTTCATTGGTCTGTTGGCTTTTGTATCTAGGATTGAGGTTAAATTTTCAGACAATGTGAGAAGGGGGTGAAGCCGACCTAAGGATCTGACCCGCGCTTTTTACGGTATGTTTATGGGGTTTCATGTTTCTTACCAAGTTTTATCCAAGTGAAAGAACCGAGAAAATTGAATGAAGCCGATCTAAGGATACAAGAATCCACTTCATCGATTCATCGGTGGATCCAAAGCAAAACTCAGTCTTATATCTGGTCAATGAAGCTAACCTAAGGTCTACGGTCTCATTCTTGATAACCTGATTCGTCGGAGTACGATTCAACGAGACGAAAGTCATTAGTGAAGCCGCGGCCAAATGATAGGCTCTTGGGTCTTGATTTCTGATTGGCGTGACTCCCGTTCTCACTGACTGGCTGCCGTAGTCCTAGTAACGGGGCAGGCAGCCTAGGATGGCCTATGAGTTTAACAACCCTCCTTACTGTTCATGTTGAAGTTAATCAGAAAGGTAAGAGACTGAGGGATCAGCCTGCTGAAAGGGAGGGAGACGGGCTTAGCTTCTTACTCTTGCGGTTTCAGTATAACTTCCAGCATGCTTCTGCTTCTAGAACCGGCCCGCACATCCAGCACTTTCAGCACGTTGAAACCAGATTCAGTACGATTAAGCATGCGTAGCAGCAGGTCGGACTTGGTCGTTTTTCATCAATTTTCTTGCATTCAGCAGCAAGATGCAAGTTCAGCATGTAGCAGCACGCGATTCAGTGGAGACAAGGCAGGCTGACTTTTTTTTTAGCCACGCCCCCCCCCCCTCCCCCCCTCGGGTTCCCATTGGCTGAAATCTCCTTTCATCGGCTAATTGGTCCGGACTCCTCGATCGATTACTGAAGCCGATCTAAAGTCCTTTCCTAATCTTTGATTGGTTGGAAAACTTCCAAATTTGTTTGGGATTCTGATTAGGATTTATGGAATCCGGGAGGTTTTTTAACAAGACTTGTGTTTTTTACCCCCGGGGAGCTACACCTTTGAACTTGTTAGCTCTTGAGGTACTTGAAATAGTTTTCTGGCTAAGCTAAAGTTAGTGCGAAGAGGAGAAAGGTCTGTTCGAGATGGATCGTTAGTGAGGGAGCGCTCGGAAAAAGCAACGTGTGTCTTTGACGCTGTACGTGTTCTTTTATTAAGTGGTCTCATTGAAGAATGATGTCAACTTATTGATCAACAAAGTCCCTGCTTGGCTAAAAGTCGAACCGTCTAACCCCTGGAATTCACCAAACGCTAAAACTGACTCAACTATTTAGAATCTCCAATGGGATCCTGCTGGGATTTGTAATCAAAATATTTTATCCCTTTTCAGGATTTCGAAGTGCAGAAGGCCCTGGAACAAGTGACCCGAGAAGATCCTACTCTCAATCACATTACGTAACTTTTTTTTTCTCTGGGGAAGGGCCTGTTATGTAACTCAGAAGTTCATTGGTTGATTCTTTATTAAGTTAACATTTACAGAGTAAATATAACATTCAATTAAGTTTAGTCCCTCGCCGTTAAATTACGTTTATAGGTTTTTCCTTTTTTTTATGCGACACGACGCGAGATTAAGAAATACTGTTATTGCTAGGATCGATGTCAAGGCAACTGCAAACAACACGGATACAGGAAAGCTCGGCTCTCTCTGGACTGCAACACGAGATCTACCGGGTAATTTCCATAATGGTATCAGATGCACATTTCAAAGAGAACCAGCTGGAACGACTTGCTCTGAATCTGGAAGATTAAAATCATTATCATAATACCGAAATAAAGGTGGGGAATCAGAAATCGAATCATTTCCTTTTTAGAGGAAAAGCGCCGTTTACTCCTGGAACGTCTTGGATTCTTCCTAACCAAGAACTTCCTCCAGCAGTACGGAGTGGCCATCGAGTCCCTGGGCAACAACCTGTTCAATTTTCTTACCAACCTGGCCGGTTTATACGAGTCCATGAGGCGCGGGATCAACAACTACCCGGTGTGGTTAACGTGTTTGCAGGATCGATCCCATCTATCGCTGCTGATGATCAGTTCGATCCCTGCCAATGGTTACGTTTGGGTCGGGATCCTGAAAACCATAGCGATCCTGATATTCCGGCTCAAAACCACAATCCGGGTCCGAGTCACCGAGTTGAGATCCCGATACGGAGTTCGCTATCAGTTTTCGTACTCGATCCCGCTGATGTCGGGGGGCGATCCTGCAGGATCGCCCCCCAACCTACCGATGAGTGCGCAGAGCTTCTGTAAAGCGTTTCCTTGGCATTTCATGTTGAACCGCCATCTTGAAATGATCCAAGTTGGCGCGGGATTTATGAGACTCTTCCCGCGAGAAAAAGCAGGATCGCCGCTGCAGCTGACTGCTTTCTTCGAGATCGTTCAACCGCGCCTGGTCGACGTGGATTTCGATCGGATCCTGGAGCGATCCAGCTGGACGTTTGTTCTGCGCCTCAAGCAGGTGATCAATGGCCGCAAGAAACAAATGCAGGTAAGAATTGAATCCGATCCCCTCCCGCGGAGTTTCGTTCCTCTTCCAACATCTGGAAATCGATAGGGAACAATCCTTCCTATAGGAATAAGAGAAAGTCACAAATCTTCCGCCAAAGGCGATCTATTGTCCTGACATTCCTTTACCTTCCATGTGTGGGTCCCACAGCTGGGATTCTCTCATATTAGCGGTCGATACGTGATTTCTCTTCTAGCTGCTGTGATTAAAGGGCGGGGGGCTGCTTCCAGTTCCAATGTACAATACGAGCAAAGAAAACTGCACAGAAAAGAAAGGGTTATCGATATCGATCATCCATTTTCTATCTTTGGGTACCACCCAGGGCTTAGAATTCAAGGGACAAATGCTTGAATGTCCTGAATCGGGATCGATCCTGTTTCTGGCTTCGCCTATGGTCGACGGATTGGAAGGTCTAACCAGCAGGGGTCTATTCATTTCTGATATCCCCATTCATGATGCTACCAGGGATGTCATACTCATCGGTGAACAGTCGCGCGCTCAGGTATGTTTTGATAGTTTTCCTGTGGACAGATCTATTTTTCAATAAAAACTACTGAAAAATGATTCAAAGTTCTCATTTTGGGATGGTGGAATGAAAACAGGACGGACTGAAAAGAAGACTCGATAAGCTGAAGCAAAGCATTGAAGAAGCCAGCGCGGCCGTCGACAAGGAACGAGAGAAGAACGTCAGTTTACTGCATTCGATTTTCCCGCCGGAAATTGCTCGCAAACTTTGGCTCGGTCAGTCCCAACTTTCTTAATTAGTCAGCAGTTATTTAGTTAATTAGAGCATATCGTCCGAAAAAAAGACCGGCTTTAATTAAGAAGTTACATAACGGATATACAAAGTTAATTATTCAACTTAACCGAACAATTACCCGTTATTTAAGAGGTTTGCAGCCTCGATGGCCATGTACATTACATAACTGCACTATGAGGTCATCTGCTTCGACAACTATCTAACTACCGATCGTTCTGTTTGAAGTCATGTGTTTCCGAAACGGTAAAGCAGAGGTCATTGAAGGCGTTTGACTCGGGTTAGAGATGAGAGATCTGAAGATTTTTGTGGAGAGATCCATCAAAGCTCGGTTCAGTCTTGACTTAGAAGTTACAAGTTTTGGTTAAGCGAGATATCCAGAGATCGTCCGTGTGGTAGATGGCCCATTTTATAACCGGCCTTGGTGGAAGTTATTCCCGCCTTGAGGTTCTAAACTGCGATGGAAAGTTGTTGCAGCACGGGCATGATGAAGCTTCCGGTTGCGGGATTCTGTCATGGAAAGCTGGCTTCGGGTGCAGTAACGAGAATCATAATAGTTTAGTTAAAACGTAAGCCTTGAACAAACAGTGGTGGAAAGATGATGTACCTTAAGTTGTCGTAGAGATGGATGGATGTATGGATGGATAGATAGATAGATATAGATTGATAGTTAGATAAACAGATAGATGGATAGTCAGATTGAAAAATAGATGGATGGACAGATGGATAGATAAACAGACAGATAGATAGACCGAAAGATAGATATACAGATAAGATAGATAGATAGATAGATAGATAGATAGATAGATAGATAGATAGATAGATAGACAGTTCATTAATAGACAGATGGACAGATAGATAGATAGATAGATAGATAGATAGATAGATAGACAGATAGATAGATAGATAGATAGATAGATAGATAGATAGACTGATTGATGCATAGGCAGATAGATAGACAGAAAGATAGATATAATAGACAGATAGACAGGTAGATAGATAAATAGACAGACTGACTGACAGACAGACAAGTCAATAGATAGAAAGATAGAGAGATCATGATAATTTTCTCAATTTCCTGCCATTCAGAACCCTTTTTTTAAGCTCTTGATTGTACACAGATACATAGTTAGACGGACAGATAGACAGGTAGGCAATGTGATAGACAGATAGGTAGATAGATAGAGAGATAGAGAGACAGGTAAATAGACAGATAGATAGTTGGCGAGTAACAAAGACTAAATGGTCTTTAGGCAAACCAGCCGGAATAACTGGCCCTTGTTGCGACTAAAACAAATGGAATCCTTATGTTGAACACGACTTATAAATGTTACACCAAATGAAGACACGGAAGTCGTAAAAGTGAGAGGCAAGCAACGAAGAGCACAAAGATCGAGTTGGACGTTGTTATAGAACAATCCGATTTAGAGTTTCGACCGCAGGCTTCGCTAACTAACAATGGGTGGATAAACGACACGATAATCCAGGATCTCGCGGGACTCCCAAACTTCTCTCTGCTTAACAGTTTAATCGTAGAGATCTATGACTTAATTCCATGCATATTATGTTGCAAGCTTCGCAGATCTGGAAAGATGATTGAAGACTCATTAAACCTACGATTAATGTAATTACACTTATAAATAATCTTAATATAATTTCTATCTTTAGATCTTTTAAGATTCGTTACCTTCTGATTAGAATGCGGAATGTTAAGAGGAACATTCCGTGTAACGTGTCAATGCGAACATTGCCATGCCGTTTTCAATGTCTATCTATCTATCTATCTACTTGTCTATATCTATTTATTTAGCTGTCTGTTTGTCAATCTGTCTAACTAACTGTCTGTCTAGCTATCCATCTATCTACCAATCTACCTATCTATCGGTCTGTCTATCGACCTATCTAGGTATCTGTAAATCTACTGTTCGCCTGTTTGCCTGTCTGTAACTATCCATCCATCCGATCTATCTATCTATCTGCCCAGCTATCTATCTTTCTATCTGTCTGTCTGTCTAGCTAGCTGTCTGTCTATCTATCTATCCATCTGCCTGGCGATCTATCTATATATCTGTCTATTCTTTTCGTCTATCTGCCTGTCTGTATATCTATTCATTCTTCCATCCGATCTTTCTATCTATCTATCTATCTTTCTATTAACTGTCCATCTATCTGTCTGTCTAGCTAGCTAGCTGTCTATCCATCTATCTATCTGTACCTATCTATCTACCTGTCTGTCTGTCAGTCTGTTTATCGATCTATCTGTCGATCCACGTATGTATCTATCATCCATTCACCCATCATCCTTATTCCTTCCAACCATCCATCTACCTATCTATCTGTCAACCAACTATCTATATATCCAACTCTTTGTTTATTATCCATCTAATAACCTACTCTTACGTTATCTACGCACCTTTCAACCTACCTATACCATTCATACACCTTCCTTTCTCCACTTTCCGCTCTAGGTTGTTGCCTAGTGCTTTTCACGAGGTAAACACGCTATTAAGTATCGCCCAACAATAAGTCGGGTTGTCATTACACTCCCCTCTCTACACCGTCTCATTTTTCCCTTGACAAGAAGTCAACACAATCCACACACGGCAAGTAGGATTCTTTCAGGACCTGTTTGTTTCCCTCGACGAATCACAGATATTTCATCATCATGGCCTTTTTTCTGTGTCTGCGTTACTACAACCCCGGGGGCAAGTAAGACACAAATCAGATTCCTTACTGTCCCTCTCGAAAAATCTCATCAACAACGGAAGAGTCCATCATCTTTTCTACAGGATTACCGTCCAGTCCAGTCCATTGTGTGTGAACAGGACAGAGAGGGAAAAAGTGATGGAAGCGGGATTGCTTAATTGCATTCCCGAGGTTTTCTCTCGTCTGCAGTGAATCTGGCAGATGGAGCAGCGGTAATGTTGCCGCAGCTGCGGAAAAAAATCTTCCGATCCTGGCGTTCCATGCCAGGGGTTCGCAAGTCCTGAACATCCTCCAGGAATTCAGTTGACATGAATCTGGTGACAAGATTCTGGAAGAATCCCTGAGAATCCCAATTCCCCATTTCTCGACCAATTTCTTTTCTCTCTTTTGAAAGGTTCTATGTTTTTCTATCCAATCGACGCAATATGGGAGTTCCATGAAATGTTGTTTTTGTTGAAATGACGGTTAGGATTGAGGAAGCCATAGAGAGAATAGAGCAGAAAAGACACGAAAAAGTCAGTCGTTAAAAAGCTATCTATCTTGCCATAGTCGCTGACTGTTGCCAACTTGCGGAGATGGAGTTTGTTTCTCTGTTTGATTACTTTGACTGTTTTCTTCTTGGTTTAGTTCACTTGTATTTTATCGTTTCTTATATCTATCTAGCTGACTGTCTAATCACCGAGCTACCTGTCTATCAATCTACCCGTTTGTAAATCCGTCTATCTAGGATTTATCGGTGGATATAAACTGTCTGTTTATGTATCTATCCATCTATCTATTTGTTGAATGAAGTCTAGGGGTCAACCTATCTATCTATCTATCTACCTACCTATCTATCTATCTATCTAAGATCTATCTATCCATCTACCTACCTATCTATCAGTGTTTATCCATCGTCTATCTATGTATCTATCTATCTATCTATCTATCTATCTATCTGTCTATCTATCTACCTACCTATCTATCAGTGTTTATCTATATATGTATGTATCTATCTATCTATCTATCTATCTATCTACCTACCTACCTATCTATCAGTGTTTATCTATGTATGTATGTATGTATGTATCTATCTATCTATCTATCTATCTAACTACCTATCTATCAGTGTTTATCTATCAGTCTATCTATCTATCTATCTGTCTATCTAACTATCCATCTATCGATCTATCTATTTAAATACCTATCTGTCTAGTTATTTACTGAATTATGTTTTTTGTTATGACTGTATTAGGTTTGGCAGTCGAGGCCCAGACTCACGACAACGTGACCATGTTATTTAGCGATTTGGTCGGATTCACCGCTATTTGCTCCACTGCCAGTCCCATGGATGTCATTAACCTACTGCAATCGCTTTATACGCAATTTGATACCCTGTGCGGACAGCTGGATATCTACAAGGTTTTTAACTGCTTTTCAATTAAAAGTTTTCTCCCTTTTTTTTGGTATCAACTTGTATCCTCGATACGTTATTTACCGCTGTAACTGTTACGCATTATTGTTATTACTGCCCAAAACTCAGGGCGGGATTCCACATCAATTTTGATGTAAATATTACCATTTTAAGTAATCTTCATGTGAAAAGTTAAACCGAAATGACCTACCCGAAATTGAATATCCGCGTCTGATGGTAGGCCACTGCCCAAAATTTAGGGTGGATTTTATTTCATTTTCAAAAAATCATCTTCATTCTTCAGCTTCTCCAAGTTGAGTCCGTTGTAGGAAGTATGTGTTTTCCATAGGATTACAATTGGATTCTTATATAACTGCCCGAAATTTAGGGCGGATTCACATAACGCCTGAAAATGAATCAAAATTGCCATTAGAGCAGTTTCAGTTAGAGTAAATCGATAAATTTAACATCCACATGGAACGAGTAAAGCTACTGCCCAAAATTTAGGGTGGATTTCAATCCTCCTTACCGTTGGACTGATTACTGGATAACTGCCCAAAATCCGGGTGGTTTGACTTTGTATTAAAATCAGCGGTTTATTGGTTTTGTAACTTTGTATTTGCGAAGTGAGGTTATCTATTCGGCATCCGAAAGTTAATTGCTTATTGCTCTTTAATTTTCAAAGATATAGCAACCCAAAAAATGCTGAATGTAAAACCAGTAATACTTAATTCATTAACCAAGTTTCATTTAAATCGGTGCCTAACTTTTGCTAGAATAAAATTCGGAAGGGGAGACGTTACTATGATTTCCAGGCGTTCAGACACCTATTTTGATTTTCGATCTAGACTGAACGTAAGCTAAACAGTCTGACATGAAATCGATCAGCTAATAATCAGTTGTCTTAAAAGGCTCCTTTTGCAAATGACACGTTTGGTGCCATTGTGCTGTTGTTGTCAGTTACACGAGTTCAAGAGGGAAACTCTTGGAATTTGTCTTTTCCATTGACTTTTTTAAAAATCTTAATTGAACAAATTAAATGGATCCGGGTGCTAGGATGTATATATCTGTAAAGTTCATCTATATCTATCTATCTATCTATCTATCTATCTATATACCTATCTATGTGTGTGTCTGTCATCTGTCTATCTATCCGCATATCAATCTACGCGTCTATCTAACTTTCTATCTATACACCCATCCGTCCATATACCTATCTACTTATCTGTCTCTCCTATCTTTCCATTTATCTGTATCTATCCATCTATTCACCCATCCACTTATCTATCTATCTATCTATCTATCTATCTATATATACATCCATCCGTCCATATACCATTCTGCTTACCTAATTATTTATCTGTCTTTGTATCTATCTGTTTCTACCCGTCTATCTACCTATATATCTATCCATGTATCCGTCTATCTATCCGTATATCTATCCTTCCTTCTATCTATCTATCCATCTGTCTATCTACTTATCTATCTCTCCATCTCTCCATTCATCTATCTATCTATCCATCTGTCTATCTACTTATCTATCTCTCCATCTCTCCATTCATCTATCTATCTATCTATCTATGCACCCATCCATCCATATACCTATCTGTCTATCTATCTATCTGCTTACCTATTTATTTAGCTGTCTATGTATCTATCGGTTTATCTACCCATCTATCTACCTATATATCTATCTATGTATCCTTCCATATATCTATCCGTCCTTCTATCTATCTATCAATCTATCTATCTAGCTGTCTGTCTATTTATCCATCTATATATCCATGTACCTGTAAATCTATTTTTCTATCTATATCAGTCCATGCTATCCATAACATTCACCTATATGTACGTATCTATCTATAACACCCGTCTATCTATCCACACACACACACACGCCGAACTGGTGAAATTCAAGTTGCTCCATACGCTTATTGATCTTGCCTCCCATTCCCGCCCCCTCACCCCCCGGGTGCTGGGAAGGATCCTCTCTCTCTCTCTCTCTCTCTTTACTCCACCTGCTCCCTTTCCTCCGCCAAGTTTCTCATTAACACACACACGTCCGCACACCCTCTGCTGTAGAGCAGACACTATGGACATGGCGACTGATTTGTCGTTGACATGTAAATGAGCGGATGAAACAATTCGCCGGTTATTAACCGGATTTAACGGAAACCCCCAGCTTGTTTTAACCAATGGGGAATTATAATCTTTAAACTGTTATTAAAACTTATAAAGATTATTTATAGATTTGGGCAAAGAGTGTCCATTGCACTGAATGCGATGATTAGAATTTAGGAGAATTGGTTAGTTAAACAAATCGTGTATCGATTAATTAAATCTCCGTACCTCTATCTTTCTCCTACCACTCATTAGCTTTAAATTGTATCAGCCTATCTACCCGCCGATTTATCTCTGTATCTAACTATCTACATGTCTATCTACCTACTTGTATACCTATCTGTCTACCTACCAAACTGTCTTCAATCTACCCATCTATCTACCGATCAACTGTTCATTCTGTCCGTCTAACTGTCTTTGTATTTATCTACCTACCATTCAATTTATCCATTTTAACTATCCTTCTATCTATCTACCTATCTCTGTTCTTTCTAACCATCCGTCCGACTGTCTTTGTTGCATCTATCTACCATCTACCTACCACTGAATTTATCCATTCTAACTATCCACCTATCTATCTATCTATCTATCTATCTATCATCTGTTAATTCTAGCTATCCATCTAACTCTCTGTCTATCTATCTATCTACCTATATCATCTATTCATTCCAGCTATTCAACTGTCTACCTACCTATCTGTTAATTCTACCTATCCATCTATCTGTCTATCTATGTGTCTATCTACCTACATCATCTATTCATTCTAGCTATCCAACTAACCGGCCACCTTATCTACCTATCATTTATCACTTCTAACTATCGATCGAGCTGTTTACCCATCTACCTATCCTTTTTCCGTTTTATCTATACACACAACTGTCTATTTACCTAACTATCTATCTGTCTATCTGCCTATCGATCTATACTTCCACCTACCTACTCAGCTACTTATCTATCTATCCACCTATCCATCTATTTATCCATCTGTTAATTCAGTTTATGCGATACTTTTCTTAGTTACATGTGTTCACACAATCTATTATCAAAACCCTAGTATAGAAAAACACCGATCGTTAATACAGTGATATGCTGATGATCAAAATCCCAACTTAATTAAACACAAATTAAGTAAGTCAACAACAAAAGGGATAGATACGTGGAGTATATCCGGTTACTGATGACAGGTTGAGACCATCGGCGACGCTTACTGTGCCGCCGGCGGGCTGCACCGTCCCAGCCCGACGCACGCCGAGCAAATTGCCTGGATGGCTTTGTCCATGCTGAAGGCCTGCAGCTCGCACAGGACGCACACTGGACAACCAGTGCAGGTACATCATCACAACAGATACATTCGCTATCCTTCATCAATAGCAGAATAATATTAACGATATCAACGATATTCAATGATCGGTATAACCATCAATCAACATTCATTAATTAAGATAAGATTCGAAAAGAATAACCGATGATGGGGCTGTTTCAGATCCGTATCGGTTTGCACACGGGGACGGTACTGGCCGGAGTGGTGGGCCGTAAAATGCCGCGCTACTGTCTCTTCGGTAACAACGTCACGCTGGCCAATAAGTTCGAGTCGACCAGCGAACCGTTCAAGATCAACGTCAGTCCCGTCACTTCAAAGTAAATTACAATTCAATGTCAATTCATTAAACTTAACCATCAGTTTTATTCATTACTATCTATCCTCCTTAGCACACTATCTGTCTAACTATCTAGCTATCTACTTCTTATTTATCTATCTATCAAATATCACTAGTTCACCTGGCTAACCTAGAGTTCCAACCAAATAAAACTAAACTACATAGACATTAGATTTAATTGATATAAAAACCAAATTTAAATCATTCATAGGAAATCGATATTACAACATTAAAGTCACTAGTCCTAGAATTGCGACCAACGGCATTAACGTTAATTAACATAAGAACTGATACGATTGATTTGCTCCAAGGTTACTGGAGAAGACGCGAGAATTCATCCTGGAACCGCGGCCGCGTGACTGTCTGCCCCAGAATTTCCCGCCCGGAATCGAGGGAACGTGCCATTTTCTCACCGATTACAAGAATCCTGGCGTCCCGGCTGCTCGTTTGCTCGAGGATCACATTACAGCAGCCATGCAGCAGCTTTAACTGCGCTTCCTTCTTCCTCTTCTTCTGCTTCCCATCATCGATTTGA
Organism: Leptestheria dahalacensis; assembly: GCA_022114935.1. NCBI lineage: Eukaryota > Metazoa > Arthropoda > Branchiopoda > Diplostraca > Leptestheriidae > Leptestheria > Leptestheria dahalacensis. The sequence continues at coordinate 46,742 of JAIQCU010000309.1, read as the reverse complement.
AAAAATAAAACATTCAGAATATTAATTATTCAACACATAATTAACCTGTATAAAAGAAAAGATAATTAGTGCTTTTTAGCAAATGAATACAAGAAAACGCGCTTCTGGCAGATGATAAACAAACACAGATATCCGTTTAATTCATTTTAGCCAAGTTGGGAGAAAATGCAATATCTTGTTGGGTTTCGATCGGGGGAGAAGAATTCAACAATACGGAAGACAATTTAAAAGAAAATGAATTAGATTTTTATATAAAAAAAAGACGAATTACATAACAATAGAAAATGGAAATGAGAAAAGAGGGACGGATGATAAAAAGGAGAATCGAATAATAAATAACAATGTGTCAAATGAATCCTCCAGCCTGTTACACGAAAGAGTATTTCGAAACCTGAACAGAATCGATATCGTTCATAGAAATATCGCGATATCTTTCTCGTTTATCTTGTCTTACGGAGTGGGAAATAGTTTAGGCAAAACATTTTTTCAAAAAAATTATTGAATTAATCGACAATCTTATAAAATATCGATCTCGATTCAATCAGTAGCCCTCGCCAGGTAATTACGAGAGCCTTACCCGTGTCGATTAACAAGGCCACTCCTTAACAGATTTTCCCACTTCATTTCCCTCATCATTTTAAAATTTAAGTCTATTTACATTTGCATTCAACTTATCGAACTGTTTAATTTCAGATTTCAGTAGTTCCTCTAGAGGATCGTTTATTGCTGGTGGTGTTGGCGGTGTGCTACGTGAGGTAGTTGTAGCGCTGCTGGTAAAGGGGCAACGGATCGGCCGGTGGTGACCAATCCTCCTCGTCGCTGCTGTGCGGATTGCGTGACGTCATCTTAGCCAAAGCCACGACTGTAATTGAATATTTAAAAAAACTTTTTAAGAATGAGTTGATGCATCAGATGGAAATGGACTTTTACGACCTGAAAGATTTGATCATCGTATTAGAATTAGTGACGACATTGAAAAGCAGCAAATAAACAAAATCAATAAAAAGAACTGGAAATAACTCGTTTTCCTTGTATCTATCTACGTTACTATCGACGTATCTATCTACCTATTTATGTATATGTCTATCTATCTATCCTGTGCATTTATTTATTTATATGTATCTGTCTGTCTGAATTTTTTTTCTACCTAACTATTCTATCTATCTATCTATCTATCTACCTACCTATTCTGTCTATGTCTTCTATCTATCTCTCTATCTGTCTATCTATCTATCTTACTACCCTATCTGTCCATCCATCTATGTACCTATCTTAAATCTATCTATCGATATATTCTACATATTTATCTATCTATCTGTCTATCTATCAATCTATCTATCTAACTAACTGTCTATCTGTGTATCTATCACTGTCTATCTATCTATCTATCTGTCTATTTATCTATCCATCCATCTATCTATCTATCTATTATCTATCCAACTGTCTAATTCTCTATATATTTATCTATCTATCTATCTATCCATCTATTCATCCATCTATCTATCCATCCATCTATCTATCTATCTATTATCTATCCAACTGTCTAATTCTCTATATATTTATCTATCTATCTATCTATCTATTTATGTATCTATCTATCTATCTATCCATCTATCTATCTATCTATCCATCCATCTATCTATCTATTATCTATCCAACTGTCTAATTCTCTATATATCTGTCTATCTAACCGTCTATTTATGTATCTGTATGTCTGTCTATACTATCTATCTATCTATATATCTACCTATCTATTTATCTATCTATCTATCTATCAATCCATCAGTCTAGCTATCTATCCACCTAATACTGCAACTTAAAAAAATATATGCACGCAACAAAATAAATAAAAAATAATAAAAAAGCCAAATTCACAAGTCACTACTAACCGGGTTGTGCTCTTGTACTACTGTCCAATATACTTTTTGTTTACGGGGCCACGGTGAGGCGTTCCATGCTTATACTGCGAGCTGTGGGAGCAGAGCAACACACAAAAACGTTTTTTTAAAGAAAAAATTCCATGCAAATTTGCAAAACAAAAATATAAACAAAAGAACTTCGCCAGAGGTTAAAAAAAAGAAATTAAAAGGAACAGAAATAAAAGCAGAGTGGGAAGATGAGCAGGCGAATACGAAATCAGCGCTCCAACTGGTTTTTGCAATTAAAAAAAAGGGGAAAAATAACAAGCGCTAATGAATGCCATTAAAAAATCAATTAGCTCGAGACAGGACAGAAAGCAAAGGCGTAATTTGAGAAAGGAAGGAGAAACAAGCAAAGAATTAAAAGGAATGAGAAGCCAGGTAAAGACCAAGGGAGGGATAGTTTAATGTTTACCTGCAACCATTTTGCTCTTCTCCTTCATTTCTTCGGCCAGGACACGGTTTAATCCGATGAAATGATCACGTTGTCGACGCTCTTTGGCCAGCAATTGTCGGGCTTCCGAAGGTCGTAGTGTTTCGCTGGCTGCTCCGCCCTCTTTAGGATTAATGGACGCGACGGTTAGACTTGTTTTTTTTTTTTTAAGTTAATTTGATAATTTCATAGATTAGAATTAAAATAAAGACCGATTGGAATCTTGTGTCCACGCGTATATTTTAATTAGAGTATTTTCCTGCGTTGTTAAGTTTAACTTGACAAACATTAAAGTAAAATCCAATTATCTAAGTTATCCAAGTTATCCAAGTTATCCAGTTTCTGTATATCTATACATACTTTTAGATATTGTATGTAACGTTGAATTCTGTTAGATGTTGTAACTGTGACAAACATGTTAATACATCTTCCACTAGAGTAACTAACACTGAACTCTAGTTAAAGTATAATCGAGTTCTGGACTGTTGTTCCTATCTACCTATCTGTCTATCTATCTATCTGTCTATCTATCTATCTATCTATCTACCTCTCTATCTGTCTGTCTGTCTGTCTATCGATCTATCTGTCTGTCTGTCTGTCTTTTGTTCTATCTATCTATCTATCTATCTATCTATCTGTCTGTCTATCTGTCTATCTATCTACCTGTCTGGCTGTCTGTCTCTCGTTCTATCTATCTGCCTGTCTGTCTATCTATCTACTTATCTATCTATCTACCTATATATATATATTACATGAACACTTTAACTTTACTAATAACTAAAATAAACCCAATCATCTTCTTGCCCATTATTACAGTCTTATTTATGTACACATCTAGTAAATCTACCTATACAAAACATATCGTCATTATATACAGATCTAAATCACACTAAGAATCTATACGTAAAATTACACAAATTAATAATATAGATCAATATTACATACAAGGCTACCATCACAAAGTATTACTATTGATTACTATACAAAATAATTGATAAGTTTCATATTTAATGATCTATTTATAAAATGTATAATGTGTATCTCTAATGGCGGAACCTGTAGGAGGCCTGGGTAGTTCAACCGGCGTGCTTCCGGCTAGCATCCTCCGTATAGATTCCGTCTTCTGGAGTCTCTTGCGCTTCTCTTCTTCGTCGGGCTCGTCGACCTCCTGCTCGGGTACGTAGCGTTCGGGAATGAGGATCTTGTCCGGAGCCGCGAGGATCTTATCGATGGTCCTGTCGGTAATCCTTAGCGGCCGTCCGATGGTGGAACGGACAACGTCGGGAGCGAACGGGTGCTGAAAACGAAGTGCTCGCTCCATGTCCAGGTCGTCGCGGGCCCGAACTTTGGAACCTCCCTGCAAAGGTTCAATCATATTAGAAATATGAACATCATCTCAAATAATCTAATAATCTATAATGTAATCTATAGTATAACTCTACAATATAATCTACAATACAATAACTTAACTTGATAATCCATCCATTAGCTTAACAATCCATCATAAAACAGGCCGTTGGCTCGGATACAAGCTTCCCATGTCAAAAAGAACCACACCAATCCCACATTTGGATTCCCCAGACAAGTTCGAATCAGATATGCGATTACGTAATTAACAGTTAGACTAATTAATATTCACTTGATAATATTCAGTATCGATTCTTTAAAAAAACCGACAAGACTGAATTCATCACTACCATTTTAATTTACAATTTTAACAATCAACAGTTTGAATATTACTATACTAATATTACTACTACTAAACTATAACTAATAATATTATATATTAATAAGTAATAATAAATACATCAAATCAATATACATTAAACGAGTCTTGTACTGGCAGTGTAGCCACTGACCCGGCAAAGGATATCCTGAAAATCTCGGGTAAGGCGAAAAAAAAAACCGGATTCAGAGAGCAGAGAGCGAAGGGGAGGAAAACAAGCCGATGGAAGAATCCGGAAGCGGAAGTGGGGGGAAAAAATAGTCAAGGAAAAAGGATATAGGCGGAAGAGTGGCTACACTGTCCAGGATCTTTACTCGACTGCCCTTTAAATGGGCAAAAAATAACAGAGAAATTAAATTAAGTTAATAATTTCAAATTTAAAAATTATGACAAAAATTAAAATATAAATTAAAAAGCATATCCGTCCCATCCCATCCCATCCCAACCCATCCCATCCCATCCCATCCCATCCCATCCCATCCATCCAAGATATTCACACACCGTTAAAAAAAAGGATGAAACATTCAAAGGATTGGTTTGCAGATCCCATTGAAACTGGTGGGAAGAAGGAAAACTAAAGGCAGGGGGGTAAACAAAGAAAGCTCATGCAAACCATCAAAGGGGTGGGCGTGTTGGCCTTGGCTTCAAGTGCAAGGGGTTGGCTACAGGAAACGGTCAAATGGCGCCGCTTGTGCCGCGGTACTGACCGCCGGTTGGCCATCATCTCCTGGCGGCGCATCTCCTCGATGATCTCGCGCGCCGCGTCGCTCGTGTACACCGGCGTCAGGATGGGCGACGGCTGCGACCCACTCTCCAGGCTCGCCTCTTCTTCGCCACCGGCCGGCGGGCATGCGGGCTCAACAAGCGACAACTACGACACACCACAGCGAAAACCGAGACGGGGGCGAGACAAACACAAAAAAGGGTCACGTCAAAAGGTGCAAAATTAATCAGGTTCAGACGTTAAGAAAATGATTAATGAATCAAGTAATCGAATTAATTAGAATGAATTAAGAAATCGACTAATGACTTACTGATTTGAAATTACCCGCTATATTTAAACTGATATTTTAGGTGATTGTATGATTCCGACAGATTCGATCTGTTAATGGGAAATTCGCTGGAATTATCCTTGGAACCGAAACCAATAAACGTTTAGACAGTCAACTGCAACTATACTTATCGACATATTGTTGAAATTGATTAGTTTTCCAAACAGTACAGCTACACTGACATATTTCAGTCATTCTTTAGAATATTTTCAACCACTAATCCGAAAATTATCTTTTATAATGATAATCGTATTGTATTATGAATCAAATTACTATAAACGCATCCTATGGTTACAGATAACCTTCTAAAGATATGCGAGTAGTGATCAAGTTGAGTGGTTTAGGATTTCAGCTAGGTGTGGGTGCAAGCAACACGGAACATGCTTTTATTGAATCCTTGTAATCGACGTACCGATGACGCGGGCCTCCGGACGATCCTTATCGGACTGTTGTTGAGTTCAGGATTGGAGAGTCTCTTGTTATCCTTCCTGCGGGGTAGAGTCAGCACGTGACTGAACTGCGACAGAACCGGGTCCGTCAGGATCGGATCATCGGGATCCTGAGAGCTGGTGTGGTAGCCTTCCTCCTCCGTCACGGTCGATCTAATCAACACAAAAATCCAGCTGAATGTAAATTCTGTCTTCCTAATAGTCCTCAACATATTTCGAGTTAACTTAAATCATATTTCAGTACATTTAATTAAAATTTAATGTGAAATGTTATTTAAGTTTGTAACTGAGTGATTGAATAAACGACAATGAGCGGGATCGTAAGGAGTGAGAATGGCACAGGCTTATGTCTTACGCGACACTATCGTCCAGCATTTCGTCCTGCGAATCGAAATTCACGTCCTCGGGTTTCCGCGTCTTCCGCTTGCCCGCCTCACGTTTGACTAGCCGCACGGTGCGGATTTCCGCCGGTTTCTCCTTGGGGATGATTCCGTAGTAGCGCTTCATCCGCTCATCGGCTTCGTTAATGTCCCAGACTGGAAGTGAGGCGCCCTGGTCGTACGTGTACATCGTGTCAAGGTCCGTTTCGTACCAAGAAGCTGCTGGAACTGCAAATTTCAATTATTTTTCAAATACATACTCTTCACTTGCTCTGCTAGATAAATAGTAAAGGGAGAATCTAACGCTCAAGATTTAAATTTTTTAAAAAATATTATTGAAAAAGGTAAATGAAATTCGAAAAAAATTCAATTACGTGTCGCATTTAGTTTCGCCTTTGTTTTGCAGAAATATTGTATTTATTTCGGATTTTTCTGACGTCGTCCGAAAATTTTCTGGCGATTTAGCGATTTATTAGGAAGTTGTTTTTTTTCCCCGTTTTTTTTTTTTTTACCCCGGACCGGATTTGGACGTCAAAAAACAGTCCTTCTCCGTCGAGAACTAATTTTTACTAATTTATATATAGATATGTTTTCATTTTAAATTATCTTGACGTTGAATTTTTCATACTGTTATGGCATCGCACAGTGTTTACAATTAATTTAATGATAATTAACTTTGGTTTTTGGTGCTATACGCCCTAAACCATAAATGACATACAATTATATGAATAGTAACTATATATTAATTAATTTAAATTAATGACAATGATCCAGTTGGGATGGGATTCTATTTTTACCTGCAGGTTTAGTCTGGAGCTGGTGGTCAGTCAGTCTGTTGATTTGCGACGTCAGCTCCTGCCTACGCGTCTGCAGTTGCGACACGTGCTGCTGAACCCGGCTTAGCTCCGCCTCCAGCCAGGATAACTCCCGACCGGATTGGCTGGCAGTCTGCGAGTGCGAAGACCGGAGAGTCGAGCTCCTCCCCACCCTGTGCAGCTGCTGGTGCAGTGCAGAGATTTCCTGTTCCTGATGACATCAACATCAATGAATATAACCAATATCGAAATCCGTTTCAACCAAATTGATATTTATATTTTAATTTGATTGTAATTAACAGTAGTGCAAATTGATTAAAATTATAATTAAAGGCAAGATTTACGATTCGGCTAATCTCCACAGCTTTGTCTTCCAGCCGTTTGGAACTCTGGGCCAGCAGCGAATGAACGGCGCTCAGCTCGCGCTCCAGGTAATCCTGCTGCACTCGACAGTGTTCCAGCTCGGGGTAGTTACCGGTGCGCAGGGCTGCGTTGCTCTGATCCCGGACCCCGCGAAGGGCCAACTTCAGCACGTTCTCGTTTTGAGTCAATTTCTGAATGGCTGCACCTTCTTCCTGGACAAATCGTTCCAGTCTGGATAACTGCTGACGTTTCAGTTCCAGCTGATCGCGCTGCCTCTCCATGTACGTGTACGGCGATTCCTGAGGTTCCGGTCTCCTCAACGGCGAGTCTACAAATACATTTAAAAAAATATAAAAAAAAACGGATAATTGATTTTATAACATCCGCACTTAATCCTATCAAGATAATCTCATTAACGTGCGTACGTTCGTCCTTGAGTGGACTTTTTTGGTCGGGCTAATACACTGTACACACTAATACTAATACTAATACTAATAGACGTGCGTACATTGGTGCTGGTGCTGCTGCTGCTGCTGCTGCTGGGGGGCCCTCGGTTGTTGATGTGCGTGCGGCAGCGTGGCGTAGTGTCCGATGTTGCTGTAAATAGGCGACGTTGTGATCTTCAGTGGAGTTTTCGGCGCCGTGGAATTCATCAAGCGTTTCTCGTTGGGGTAGAGCGATCCCAGCTTGACCATGTTGTCCACCAAGTTGACCAGCGGTTTCAATTTCTCCATCTGCGCTCCAAAATATCACATTTTTAAAGAAATAAATTTTCATCTCCCTAAAAGACCGTATTTTTAATTAGATATTAAAAAAACACTGATTAATAAGAACATCGAAATACATAAATAATTAAATAATACTAATAATAATTAGGACTGTATTTGTTTTTAAGGAGAAGATCCGGTGCGCTGTTTGTTTTCCATCACACAGATCAACGGGGGAGGGAAAAACGGGGGGGAAGGAACCGTCGCCGGTTGCAGGAAGGAAAGAGGGGAGGAAAAAAGTGGAGATTGGAATGGAAGTGGAACGTTGCCAAAACCTGTTTCTCCAGCTCCTTGACATGCCGCTTAAGGTCGCCCACTTTGGCAAGACATTCCTGGCGATGTGCTAGATCCAGCGACGCCACTTTTACCTACACCGAACAACAGAAATCATTTCAGCTCAAACGACCGCGTCCATTGGTCTTATCAGCTATCAAGCTAAGATGTCAGACCACGTGACTCTGCCGTACATTCATAAGACGTTCACGTTAACCAGCGTAACAGCTTTTAATCAGTAAGTGACAATCAATGAACTGAGAACACCGTCATTAGTATTCACTAACGTTCGTAAATGTAAACGTAATTACACGCGCGATATTTCAATTATTATAATATTATGACGTTGTTATGTGATTGTCATTAATAATTATAATAGTTTAATGTGATTATCCTAAAAATTAACTTATATAGATATTAAACAAGTACTGGTTTAGGCTAATTAAATTCCGCGATTCTAATTTCAGTTAACCATTACCAAGAAATACTGCGTTCTAAATTGATGATTCACCATCAGAATCTTATAAAATTAAAGGGCGATTTTAGCAATCAAAACTGCATCACCTTAAACTTCTCATTAAAAAAGAATAAATTAACCCTGGGCCGTACTTAATTTAGTTATCAACTTAATAGTCGAAATTAACTCTAAACTTAGACAGGTGGACAAATTAACAACAATCTTTTTCCAGTTTTCATGTGAAATGACGAATTAGTGCCAGACGGGTGGCGAAACATGAAAAGGTCTGTTAACCTGGCTCTCCATTTCGAGGATGCAGGCGTCGCGTGCTTTGATCAGCGCCGAGCTCTGTCTCCGCAGTTGGATGAGCAGCAGCACGAGCTCCTCGTGGGTCCGGCCCAGCAGATCGCCGGCCGAGAGCGGCAGTCTGTCGCTGCTCTCGCTGCCGTTACGGTTGTGACCAATCATCGCCGGTAATTTCCCCTAAAATTTGTCAAATATTCATCCATGAATAACACGATAACATGTAATTTAATATAATATTGACTTAATGAATAATATAATATTATATTATAAGTAATATATATATATATAAATAGAATACAATA
>JAIQCU010000309.1:0-32500 GCA_022114935.1 Leptestheria dahalacensis | reverse complement strand
ATATCTCCAAATTAACTAATTTAGCAATTTTTTAATTACTATGTTATATATAATTTAACAATTAGCATAACGAATTCACAAAATAATAAACAACAGTGATATTTTATTCCGGCTTTGAATCCCAGATAAGACGGCTAGATAAATCCAACATTTCTAATTAATAACATCCACATTAAAGTTAACTAATTACCATACAATGATAAAGAAACGGGTATAGTACATATTCACGATAATTTGATTATAATTATTAAATACCAAGATAAAATAATAATAATGTCTAAAATAAGCATTGTTTTTTCCCCATAGATAACCCGTATCAGAGAATTCTAAATTTAGAAAACGAAATTCCGACGTCGAACTCTTAAAACGCCGCTTTTCACATATGCCAATAAAAGGGAGGCGAAAAAACAACTCTCGGGTGCCGCATAATTGCGTCCGGGTAAATTGGAAAAAATGATAAATTTATAAATGATACGATAAGAACTTTAATTTCCAAAGTCTGGTCTTGTTTTATGCACAAAGCCAATCAATCCGTCGTATTCTGTAATGGTAATCCTAAGTAATATCTATCAAGAATGAGATAATAAAGATAATTACTGTAAGTTATCTTAAAATCTGGCAGTGTTTTAGCTCTTCGGTGTGACTTACTCGAAGTCAGTGCTGGAAAAGGATGAGAGTGAAGGAGAGGGGGAGCAGCGTGCGACGGAAAATGCACAAATTTCTGACAAATACCTGTCTTGGCGGTATTTCCTGGCGGTGACAGCTGTATCTGGCGACCATGCGTGGGTGAAAGAGGTTGCCTGCGATAAACCGTCTGCCCTTGCCAAGCCTGTTGTGCCTTGTCGATGATAACACGCGGGTTCGAGGTCTGCCTCCCTCCCTTGCCTGTAGCGTTCGAGATGGGCGCCGATGACATGAGATCCCACTGGCGTAGTTTCTCGCGGTCAATCTCGAAGGCAGGGGGGAGGCGCTCCTCTAAAAAACGCTTCCCTGGATTGGTGGAAGTTTTACCCGCCGGGTCGGAATCCCTATCGGACTTGCGGAATCGCTGCTCCACTTCGTCCCAGACGTATCCGTCCAGGTACGTCTGCCCCCGTTTACTCCGTTCCAGGGTAGCCGAGTATTGGAGAAGTCGCTCGTACCTCTCGCTCTCCTCGCCGGCGATGGCCTCCCTGCGCGGTCTCGGTTCCTGCGATTCGTCCAGCATGTCCAGCGACCTGCTGTGCCTCAAACTGGCGTTGCGGAGTTTCTCACGCCACAAGCGATCTTCGTCCCAGGGTGACATGTCACTCGCTTCAGCTGCCGCGGCTCGGTTTTCGCGGGCTTTACGGAACGTTGTCGGGTCCCTAGCGTAACGCGGTGTTTCCGTCAAAACTGACGGCGGCCTGGGGGACATCGCCGCTGGGGAGACTAAAGATGTTCGAGTGTTTGGCGTGTTGTTTTCCTCGTCTAAAAGTCCTTCCAGTGATCGCACCCTGCGCATAACGTCTCCGCCGATTCCCGGGGTCCTCGAAGACAATGTCGAGGATGTCGTCGTATTGCAATTGTTGAGCAAATCGGGAGTCTGGGAGCGACCCAATGTCGACAGGGAGGAATTCACGTGTCGATTGGATCCGTACGCGTGTCTTTCGAGATCGCGACTCGAGTTGGGTCTTAAACGTTCGCCGTGCTTGTTGTAGAGCCTCCCTCGAAGGCTGCTATCTCTGCCACTGGTGGGTAGATTGACTTGCGACGGTACTTTATTGCCGGCTATTAGATCGGAATAATAGTACGGGGCGCCGCTGTGTTCGCTCCGGGTCACTGAAGACGTACTGGCAGAGGAAGCCAAGGACAAACTGGAGAGGGTCGAGTTGACGCGCTGATGCACCGTTGAGGCGTTGTTCGTTAGTCTCGCTCCAGCGACCAGCTCGGCGTCAGGCGTGCACCTCGCCGCACCATTGCCTCCGCCAGAGGCAACGTTCTCGTACAAAGGCTGAACTAAACTCGAGCTGCTCTCTTCCTGAAACGTCGAATTGGCCACCGACTCGTTAAGCAGATCCTCGAGACTTCGCACTTCGGTTAAAGGTCGTCGTTTGGAAGCATCCGCCGATCCGGAACGAGTTGACGGAGACCCTGGAAGTGAAATCCGCCGGCTGCTGGAAGATCCCGGTCGCGTTTCATCCAGACTCTGGCTGCGGCTGTGGTTTCGGGACAGAAAACTGTCGACGTGCGGGTTAACCGGAGGAATTGGAGGCACCGGTGATATGGACATTTCTTCAGCTATTTCGCCTTCCTCTTTGGCCGGAATGGTTTCCAACCGGTTGACTGTCTTCTTGCCGGTGTTGAGGAAATACGACGCCGGCCGGAATGTATCCGACAAGCTAAACCGAGGATGCCGAGGCGGAATCAACAGATCCAAATCCTGTGGCGGATCTCCTCTATTTTCCGATTCCACGGCGGATGGAATTCTCCCTATTCCGTTCTGATCCAGCGCACTCTTGAGAGAGGCTACAGACCCGCTTAGATCCATGATTTCAGTCGTGTTTTCACTGATGATTGTGGAATCCTCATCGTTCTGTGGAACCTCCATGTAGACGGGCTCATAATGATGCGAGGAAGCTTTATAGATGAACTCGTAATGAGGCTGTTCTTCAAAGTTGGAGTCTGAAATCTCGCTGTAGCGCGGACTTTCCGGCGGACAGTACGACGGATCCATAATTCCGGCAAATACCGACTTGCTCTGACCTCCCCTACGGGATGGTTCGCCATCGTTCATCTCGACGTAGGTGTTTTCTTCAAATTCCGGCTTGCTGGCGAAAGACACAGGCGACGGCTGCGCTAGTATCGACGTCCTCGCCGAAGTCATCGGTAGGTAGTGATCCTCCACGGCAGCGAATTGCGATTCTGCGGCTGTGTTCATATACAGGTTTTCTTCCTTACCTTTTGGACTGTGGATCGGGCCGGCAGAAAATTCCGGCCAGCCGTTTTCTGACGGAATCGGCGATACGGTGACTTCCTGAAGACTTCCGGTTTCCTCCGATATGATGGTGGCCGCGAAGCCGGCCAGCGATTCCGGTAAAGATTCCGCTAAACTGTTCCGATCTTGCGGTTGATTCTCAATATCTTGGGTAACCGGAACCGGAGGAATCGGTTTCGGAGGAGGTTTGGGTCTCACTTTGGGTGGAGTGACCTTCTCCGGTTCTTTGGGAGGAGTAGGAAGTTTCCCATCGCGTCCGAGGACTTTATTCGCTGAGGGACTTTCACTGCGGGCCCTTAGGTCCTGCATTGCACTGGATTTCTCGCGCATCAAGGTGGATTTCTTGATTGGCCACACTTCGGGTTTGGGTTCAGCGACGTTACCGTTGACGACGCTGTCATTGACGTACTCGTAAGTGAATTCCTTCCGGACATCGGCTTCGTTCAATTTGGTTTTGGAGGCTTTGGGGGTGTCGCAGGAATCGACGCAGGGCGCAACAGGTCTTGGCAGGGAGCCAGTTTCGCTGGCCGCATTGACGTTGCTGTAGAGGGGTGAGGAAGCAGGACTTTGCGAGGGCCTCCTCGTTTCACCAGGGCCTGTACAACACACACAGGGACACAATATGGGATCACAGTGACGAGTAAACAATCATCATTCCGCTTGTCAATTCCACCAATCTTGTTTCCCAGAGTTAGTTTTTGCTGATCGTGTTACAAGGCGTGTGAAACTACGGTTAGTCTTGTTCAAGGAGGCCCACGCATTTGGGTTATTTTTGTGGAAAAATCTCGGACGGTGTTTAGTGGGTTAACAAGAAAAATCAAAAGGAGAAAAAAGCCATGCACAAGCTGGACAATAACCGAACAATAGTAGGGAGACGACAGGAAAGTTACCACCGCTCCTCTTACCTGATTGACCTTTGACCTTGGGATGACAGAAGTAGAGAATGAGAAAACTCACCTGGTAATTGTTCTCTTCTGGGCGGAATTGTCAGCGTCTGATACGATTCCGGAGATTTGGGGCTGCGGAACGGTTCTCGACGCTGCGAAAGACGGGGCGAGTCGATTAGACTCTGCGGTGTGGGTGTGTTTCTTTCGCTTCCGCTTCTCTGTCCAGATTTGCGAGTTAGTGGAGACTGGAGCATCCGCTGTTTCCACTCCAGGAGCCTCTTCATCGATTCCTCTCTCTGTGAAATTTCAAAAGATGTACCAATGTCAAGTTTATGACTATGACAAATTTTTAAACACTAGGTCCATTATTAAATGAGACTTGTATACTGCATCGATGATTTAACGAATGACATATTTGAATTCAATCAACAGAAATTTGACATTAGAGTGTAGATTTATATTTACTACCTGATTGTATTGTTAATATTGGCAGCATACATTTTATAACATCTAATTATTAACTGTAATTTTTAATATTGCATTGGTAAAATTACGTGAATGACATTCAAATTAATGAATCGATAGAAAACTTACATTTGGACGTGATATGAAAATAAATCAGACATCTTACCACTGTTCATTCTAATCCCTTCCACATTACTTGTAGTTAAATGTAATTACAATTAATTGTATTAAACTAACTTCACTTTAACTACCTGCTCTGTGGTCCTCATATCCGGGGCACCAAGATGCTGCTGCTGCTGCTGCTTCTGATATTCCGCAGGCGGAAGGGAGATATTCAAAACATCCGGATGCCTCCCGCGGGTAATCCTGGCCGACGCAGATCTGGCAAAGTACGGCGCCGGCTGCACAGGTTCATCGGCGAGGTTCTCCTGAGAGTTGGAGATTCCATAACTGGTGCTGGAGGCCAGTTTCCTGGAACTATTCTTGCTGGCGTGCTGCTGGACATAGGACCAGAGGGCGCTCTCTTTGACGTCGCGCGATATCTCTTCCTGCCGCGCCACACGGGGCACCGGTGCTGCTAAATGCTGCTGCTGCTGCTGAAACTGCTGAGGGGCAGCAGCATTGCCGGAACTGTGTGACGAGTCACGTGACCTCGGGTAGTTCTGAAGAATCGACGCCTGACGCAGTTGATGGGCGTAATTCTCCTCGGACCAGAACGACGTCGTCTTTTTGGGTTCCGCGACCAGACCCACAGGGTCCGGTCGGGGCATCATGAGCTGCTGAGGCTGCTGCAAGGATTTCCGAGAGTCCCTGGACCGAGCGGTACCCAGGAAGTCGGCGCTCTGTGGACGCGGCACTCGGCCCAGAGTGGCGCTGGAGTTGGCGGCGGACATGTGAGAGTAATTGGCTGGACCTACACGAATCAATTTGATATCAGATTATCCGCCATCGATATAACATGTGATTTAATTTACCAGTTGGATATTTCATATAATCTCGATGAGTGGAATTATCTATTTATAAACGACATCAGTTTTTTTCACTAATCTAACTTAATCACCGAAGTTTACCGCTCATCGAAATCTCCTTTTACCTAAATCTTCGACATACTACTCATCTATAATATGCTTTTATTAAAGTTTATGAAATTTTCACATCGTTATCCGATTAACTGTTTTTTTCCTTATTTTTATATTTCCTTTAACATATATTTCCTAATTTCCAACGGGTAAATGCACCGTTCTTTTAACCGACACCAATTACAATCCATATGAATTTTTTCTTTCTAATTACCACTGCTGGGCGTCCTCGAAGATCCTGAACTACAGCTGCCGTTATTGTAGACATCCTCGTAATCGGCTTTAAACCGGCCGTAAGCGTCAGGTGTCCGTCGTTCGCTGCTGTACATGGCCTGGTGATGGTGGCTGACGCTACCAGCTGCCAGTGCTGTTCCGTTGCGCGCGTAGTTCTCCTTGGCGTTCGTAGATGGCATTGCCTACATGAGAAAACACACGAGGGAAAGGGGAAAGGATCAGAAATTGATTTTCCGATAATACAATTAACGTTTAGCTTGGACCGTTAAGCGAATTACGGTGGCTGGCGGCTGCTGCTGCTGCTGGGCTATCAACTGCGTCGTGTCCGGTGAACTGGAATATTCCAGGCTGGTGTTCAGCCGCTTGGGTTTGGGAGGAGCGTTGGCGTAGACGGGCTGACGGTGCGGTCGCTCGCTGCTGCTGGCTGTCGAGTCGAAACTGCAGTTTAGAGGCTGGACGTCGGCGTACTTGACGGCCGTCGCCGCGCTGGAGGAGTGAGCAGCTTTCGACAGGGTCCTGTCGCCACCGTTAGTAAAGAGGCTGCTGGAGAAGGTACCGCTGTTACGTGCGCTAAAGTCACTAGAAACACAACAACAACAAAAACAACAAAAATACTCGGTTAAAGAAAAACCCGACAAGTGACAAAAATTAAGAAATTTAATTTTTTAACTTAAAAAAAATAATAAGACAGCTGACAGGTTTAAGATCATAAGGCTGGATTCAGTAAGGAGCCTTTAACTGTACTATGTTAGAATACATTAGCTTAATTACTGAACATACTACTGACGACCCTCTTATAGCGTCGTATTATGAATCATCTTCGTAGTAATAGTAACGCTTATAGTTAATCATACTACTCCGGTTTACACCGTCCTGGATATGTCCAGTAGTTAATCAAGCGGTTTATTAGCTTAACTCCAGATAAGAATATCTCAATTTTAAACGACCCTCTTTGAAAGGGTTTACGGAGCTTCTTAACATGGGATTTTGTTACCCGTTATCTTCGAGTAGGATGGCGGCCAGACTAAGGGCATTCATCCACTGAATCATACTCTCTTTGTTGTCGGCAGCAAAGTAGTAGGTCCTCGTATTATGATGTTCAGCTTTGAAACCGTACTTCCGGTGCACCTTGTCCTCGCTGCCGCACGGAATGATTCGGTACGAGGGCAGCAGAATCGACCCCAGCACTTTCTCCTCCTCGGGACCTTTTAATTAGAAACAAACGGGGATTATTATAATTAATGTAAATATTTAATATAATATCATCCATCCATAATCTTTTATCTGTGATATTATAATATCTATAGTGAATTAGAAATTGGGTTGCATGCGTGTGACCCCAACTGTTGGATGTCGTCGCTGTCCCAGTGGCCCTTGAGGTAGATGAGGTCAGCGTTATTATCACGTGAAAGTATTAGAATAGAGAGAGAGAGAGAGCAGGTGCGCTACTCTCTTTTCACAAGCTATTTTTTTCTATATAAAATATCTNGGTGCAGTCCGATATAATAGCGAATCTATTAAAACAAAACTTCGCTGTTTGCTAATCACAGGTAAGACTGTTGAAAATAGACTCGAGCCAATAAATCACTGGCGGTATAATAATCCTCCGTCTGGAAAAGTTTCCCACTGAAAACGCATGCGGAACACGGACAATGGCAGTTTGCTTAGCTGCAAGGGCTGCACGCAACTGTAATTCTCCAACCAAAGCTGCTTATCTCGCCGGCCATTTGGGTCCGGGGGAGCCTTCCTCCTTTTTACCTCTCTCGCCTTTTATCTCACCTTTTACCTGCCCTCGTCTTCCCCTTGTCTCTCTCTCTCTCTTTGCATCCTCCTTCTTCGTCTCTGCAGTTTCATCCCGTCTTTCTCTCTCTTTCTATCTCTCTCTGCGTGACGCTTTTTTCTGCTGGCAACCGTAGGTACCGTTAGCTCCGTGTTCGAGAAACACGCAGTACGGGGGGCGAGGAAGATGGAAATTGTCGGTATTTTTGGTTTTAAAAGTACGATGCATTCTTGGGTTGTTGAGGGGAAGAATTACACACAGGAAGGACTTTCATGTATTTATCGGAATATTGTGTTGTTTTGATTGGGTTTACTTAGCTGTATGTGTATATGTGCATGTACATGTGTGTATGTGTATGTGTGTGCATATATGTGTGTGTGTGTGTGTCTATTCATATATTTGTCAATCTATCTATGTATCTTTGTATCTATCTAACTATCTAACTATCGATCAAACTATCCATCTATCGATCGATCGGTCAAACTATATGTCTATCTTTCTATCCATCCACCAATCCGTCCGTCCATCCATGTATCTGTCTACCTCTTTGTCTATCTTTCTATACATCTGTCTGTCTGTCTATCCATCTATATGTACATCTATCTATCTATAAGCATCTTTATAACAAATAAGCAATACATAATGAGGGTGTGCAATACTACATATATATTTAGGTCACTATAATAGCTATTTACAACAACGATAGAATACAGATAACAGCTCGAGCACAACTAATGAACTATAGATAGATATTTTGAATGAACAGTAAAACTATGTTCCAGTTTCCGTTAACTTTCACAGAATAATTCATCAATATTTTCCGTAGCATCGACATCCTTTTCAAGTATCGATATACTTGAACAATCGATTCCTCCGTTGCTGAAGACACGACAAAACTACTACGTAATCTTCATACCGAACCGATCCGATCTGGAACGTTATAGATAGGCATGATACCTGGGAATTAAAGCTATTTACTATTTGTGTTAACTTGGTGTAACCTGTAATTAGAGTAAAACTAATTAAGTTGAATCGTTGATACCTTGATAGTAGAAGAGGCAGTACTGGGAGAGAACGAACCAGCGCTTCTTCCACAGCATAAGTCCATCGCTGCCTTGTTTGTAGAGCCATCCGCGCAGAGTGACGGCAGCTCCGGGCTGCCGCTGGATCGTCGGCGTCCGCAGCGTCTGCTGGCTACCGCTTCGACGACGTAATCCGCCAGGTTGCGAGCTTTTCGCCTACATCGTCAAATCAAAGACGATGATGAATTCATGACATTTTAAATTCATATAATTAGTAATTATGAATTTATCATTATACTTGTATTATAATACAATTAAAATTGATGTGAATTTGAATTTTTTATTTGAACTATTTATTCAAATTGAATAAATAAATGAATGAAGCACGTGGATTGACCTTGACAGATTGTCAGGGTACAATTCCCAACTTGTTCACACTGTTATTTCGTTGTTTGGTTTGTTATTAGCTCAATATTTTAGATATTTTTTTTAATTGCATTAACTGCAAAACTACCTTCTGAAAATCAGAAAAACTTTCTAATTTCTTGTTATCTGCTTTTTTTATAATCGTGGCTATTTAGTATTTACATCATTTTGAAAAAACAAGATCTCTTTGTCGAAGTTAATTACATTCTCCCAGTTTTTCAATTCCTTTTTGTCCCTTCTATCTCTTTTGTTTTTTTATTTAAAAAAATTCTAGTCTGGTCTTATCTTTTCGAGTTTTTTTTCCTGAGCTGTAATTTTAAGTTTTTAATTTTAATTAGACCCTACGAGGGCGGTCCAGACAACATTCCTAATTTGACTTGACTTTGTAATTTCCTTTTTTGGGCGGAAATTACACCAAAAAAAACAAAACTTGAAATTAAACCTTAGCATTAAATAATAATTCCTTTATACAACAGAACAATAATTAATAATTGCAAAACAGTTACGCTAATTAATGAAATTTAAAAAAAATCGAATACAAATACTATTCAATAAAAATTATGTGATATTGTATTAAGTAGAATCATATGTGTAATGAAAAGTCAAACGATTTCAGTAAAAATAAGTCGTAAATAAAACTGACAATTTCACATAAAGCAATTTGTAGTTAGTGAATTAAATAATAGTTATAGTAATTCATATAATAATTTAATTTATATAAAAAAAACAAGTACAAGGAAGACTGAAGGGGGGTTCACACATGCCAAACTAGTCAAACTATTTAAAATAATGGAATCTTTTTTTTTATAAAAAAAAGGCGACGTTGGTCAAAGTTGTGAACCCCCCTTCAACTCTGTCGGTTTCAGTGTTTCAAGGTCTTTCTCTCTCCCTCTTTTTAAGGTTTTACTTTTTTCCCCTCTGCGCTGGCCATCAATTTACTGCTTCCGCAACGACGGGCCGCCGGATCGCAGCTCTCCACTCCCTGCAAAAACAAAAAACAAAAACACGGAAAATAATTTCAAAAAAGACAATTAGCATACAATGTAGATAATTACCGCACCATAAAAATGGGCTAATTTAAGAAAAACTCATTCATTTCCTAAATCAACGTTTAGTAGTCGAGTAATTGATATTAAAATGAATCAATATTCTGTTTACATTTCCATTTATTCATCGCCGTTGGTTAAACTGACAGAAAATTTCGAAAAATTCCGATAAAAGTTGCGTTACGTAAAGGATAATTCATTATTGTCATGCAGGCTAATTTGAATGCTCTACTCTCATTGGCGAATTAACTTGAAAAGCTTCAAATTCCTCTTCAATTTGGATTAATAATTAAGAATATTGTATTAACTTAGATCAATCAAAAAGGGAACTAAATTAGATTATCATCAAAATCAAAAACGTAGAGATTAAAGTTAAATTAATTAACATAATAAAAAACCCAAAAGTCCATTCTTTCAATTCAATTAACACGAATGTTAAAATTTTAATTACGTCATCACCTAATCGTGTGATTTACCAGTCAATATCTAAAATACAAAGAAAAGTGAATTCGAGGTAATTAATTTATATAAAAAAAGAACTATCGCCCGTTGTTAAACTGTTGCCGGTCAATCAATTCCTGTCGAGCGTGCGGCGTTCTCTGGAACTGTCCTGGAGAACGTCTGCTCGACTGGCTTCTTAATTAATTACGCGAACGAAAGTTGAGGGCTTGCACGAGACGCCCTCGAGTGTCAACAAACCGGATATTGCTGCACCACTAATGAAACCAAGGAACCCCAAAACATTACTTTCTGTCTTTACAATAAAAGTTACAGAAAACCACCCAGATTTCGGGCAGTTGTTTATATGGCGTTCCGTCCTTTGAATTAACCAACATTTCTCCTATATACCTTATTGTAATAACAACGATAATGTGGAGTGAATTAAGAAAGTTTTACTTGATTGTGAAAAATTCAAATAGACCGCCCAGATTTCGGGCAGTTGTTTATATGGCATTCCCATTCTTTTACGTTTACCATCATTTCTCCTGAATGATTTGTAATTACAACATTATATGTGAAGTGAATTAAGAAAATTATACTTGTTCACGAAAAATACAAATAAACCGCCCAGATTTTGGGCAGTAATTTCTTTTTTTTTAAACCTTGCATGTTTATACTTGATTTTAATCGGTTTCCATTTATATTGATAATTATCTCTCACCAGAAAAAAATACGATTATTATAATTATAGAACAGCCATTATTTTTATTACGCCCAGATTTCGGGCAGTTATTCTTATGCCTTATATTTTCATATTAACACTAATATCCCGTAACCACAATTTAGTAACACGGAGCGGAATTAATGAAAATTACGGTGAATTTCGACTTTTTGAAAACCGCCCAAATTTCGGGCAGTATATTATCCTACGCATTATATCTTATATCATTAATCCTGCATCACTATATCACACATCCCTTACTATAAGTTGTTATCACCCCATTGCTCGCGAATTCAATGTCAACAGTGCTAAGTACCTCGTTCAGTACGTTCACCAGAATCGACCCAAAATTGCAACTCGAAAAAAAAACGCCAGGATTGAATTGCCCAATTTCTTCACTCTCTCCGTGACCTTTGACCTCCTCCTCCTCCCCTCCCCCTCTTGACAGGGCGTGCCCTGAGAACACGTGACCTTTGACCTACGCCAACTTCCATCTAATTACTGACGGGCGTGGTTATTTTCGGTTTCAACTTTATTTCCTTTTTTCCCCCCATCCTCGTTTTCACCGCTCCGTGTATGTGTCCCCTGCCATCTCACGTGCCAGTCTTGTGTGTTGCGCAAACTTTTCAGGAATGCCGTAATTAAGTCGGTCAACAATTTCAGCAATCTCCTCTTTGTTGACAAATTTATAGTTCGCGCCCTTTTCTTTTGGCACCCTGCACTGCTGTAATCAACTAAATGGGAGGAAGTTCACTTCTTACTTGTCACAAATACCTTATAATTATTTATTTTAATTAAATATAAATATAATTAATAATACAGTACATATAATATATTACGGAAAATACGTAGAAAGGTAGAAAGATAACGTAGGTAGGAAGATAGATAGATAGATACGTGGATAGATAAACAGACAGATAGGGGTAGATAGGTAAACGGTTAGAGATATTGATAGATGGATAGGGTTAGCTGATGGATAGATACAGATAGATAGATGAATAGAGAGATAGATGGATAGAAAGCTAGAGACTTCCCCAATCAACAAGTCAAACCCATAATCTAAAAGGCGAACCAAAGTATCCAATCTTATACAAGTTATTATTTCAAATATGTGTATAAACTTAAATAACGTCAGTAATAAATTATATAAGTTTATAATCTTGGCTTTCCACATATCCTCCCTTGCACGCGTAACTTTCCTAACCGACCGTATTCATAAAATAGTTAATATAATAGTATAATAATAATAATAATAGTATAATAATATAATATAATAGTTAAATGAATAAAATTTCATAGAAGAATAGACAAACCAAACCAAACAAACTATAAACTACTTCCATAACTGTTTAATCCAATACGAGATGTGTCAAAAATTCTCCCAATTATAATGTTGCAGACCTACAGTCAAGTTGACTCGAGGGTTCTCCAAAAAAATTAATTTCGGTCCTTTAGTTCGTGTATGATGTTCACCACGCCCAGGTAACAGGAGAACAACGACGAAGAAATGATTTCTGTGTGCCCGAGTTGAGGAACACGAAAAACAGAGCCACTAATTAAATCTTCAGTTAGACCAGTCCACCAGATTTAGAAAATTTTTAGGATTGTTAACAGAAATGATAATAACAAAGTACAGTTGGACGTCTTTCTGTCTGTCTCTTATCTATCTATCTCTGTATCTATCTAACTACACCGTGACATCTATCTATCTTTCTTTCTGTCCGTCCTGCCTTGCTTTGTCTCTGTGCTATGTGTATCTATCTATCTAGCTATCCGTCTATCTTTCTCTCTGTGTCTTGTTAATACCACTTTTACAACGTGTCTACCTGTATTTGTGTGTCTATCTATCTATCCTTCTATCTACCTATCTATCCATCTACCCATCTATCTTTCTGTCTGTGTCTTGCTATTACCTCTTTACAACGTGTCTACCTATCTATGTATTTGTGTATCTATCTACCCATCTATCTATCTATCTAATTATCTATCTACCTATCTATCCATCTACCCATCTATCTTTCTGTCAGTGTCTTGCTATTACCTCCTTACAACGTGTCTATCTCTCTGCCTATCCATCCATCCATCCATCCATCCATCAAACTAACAAAATAACTATACATATACATACTGGTCTACCTATCTATCTATTCATTTATTTATCTAACTCGTATATTACTCAATATGTTATCTCAATACGAACAATAATAATAACAAAACCCTACCAAATAGATATAACGTACCAAACGCGATACAGGAAGTAAATACGTCACTCAAAATATGACTCAAAATGTTCAGGATTTCGGGTCTCTCATGTAACTTTTATCCGATCTAATCCAATGGTGCAGTTTTTCACAGCGAGAAGCGAGTTGGAATCAATTCTTCAAATACCAACATACAGTATTGACAATAACATAACAAAAACATATCAATATACAATAAAACGTTATACCAGTTTAGGAAGTGAAGTTTAATGAATAAAACGCGAGTTTGCCATGGCTGTTCCCTCTCTCTATTCTCTACGCAAAAGGCCAAAATACCTGAGCCGTGGAATCCCAAGCTCCTCTACACACGCACCGACCAACTAAATAAATGATTCTCTCTCTCTCTCTCTATCTGTGGTATGTTCACGCATGTATCACAATTCGCCCCGGAGGCTATCTCTTTGATAATTCCCTCTCCACGGTGCACTGGAGGAGGTTTCGCGGGTGGAGGAGGAGGAGGATTCGAAGGGCCGTCAACAATTTCATAACAAAACCCGAAAACTCGACACATTCCATTTGATTTGTTTTTTTTCTCTTCTTCTTCATATTATTATTTATTTCAATTTTATCAACAAATTCATGAATTCAATTTCCCGCCAAATCCCCATTATATTTTTAAAATTTATCAATAATTAAAGTAAATGTGATTCTAATTAAATTCAGGAATTTACTGATATTTTAATAAACTAGTTTTTTTAAAGATACTAATTAAAAACAAACCCGTTTTCACTTGTACCGATTTTTACATTTTTGGTATAAAAAAACTGGAAACATCAATCAAATTCCGAACTTTTCACGGGAAAAAAACCGAATAAATTAGCATATTCATCAACACATCAAGTCTGACGAGCAATTTTAATTACCTCTGGAATAATTAAGCTAAAGTATGTGGTTGACAATTCCAGATTTTGATTACGAATTAGACGACTTAAGTCGTTGGACAAGTTGGACCTAAATTCTAGCAATGTTAACTTACCGCTTAGGATAATCAGATTCTTATAAACGCCTGCATATTTATCTAATAACAATTAACTTCTAAATTATTATATCATCGTTTAAATAAAAAGTCAATTTCCATTACAACATAACTTACGAGATTCTGTTATATTGTTGATAATTTTAAAAAAAAATTATTTCCAAATTTGGCTCAACACTTAATCTACCCAATCAGTTATCACAACGTCTCCAAACGTGTGGAGAAAATAAAATATTATTTTTTTTTTAAATCAGCAATACTGACGGACCCCATTGGAGGCTATTCACCGATCACCGTAGCTGGCATACACACATACACACACACACATATACAAAACTCGACAAAAGACGGTGAAACTGTGCAACCTGAAGGCATTTCTCGAGCCTTTGTTTGCTAACAAAGAGGCCAAAAGCCTAGCACGGGGGGGAGGGGGTTCGCTACTCCCAGAATCAAACTTTTTTTTCTCCTTTTTTTCTATTTTGACGATTCTTTTTTGTTGGGTTTTTGTCATTTATCTTTTGCGTGGCTCATTCGAAAACCACCAGCCGGAAGTAGCCAATAGGATCGCCAGTTTTCGGGTACGACGACCTTGAATCCCTCGCCCACCGACCAAGGTCGTTCAAAGATGCCCCCGCTGTACTATAAACGAGTATTTACTATAGGATCATTAATTTAAGTCAATTAACTTGATCTGTTTTCCAAAGCATTATTGGCATAATAGTTAACTGAGGTGATTAACTTTGATTCATTTCCGATTATTCGTTGAGATTTGGTATTTCAAAATGTACGGGTGAATCAAGGAAAATGGCTGTTATCGTTTTCCTTGATACACTTGTAAACAATAACAGAATTAGCCTGTCGGGCTTTTTCAACCCAATCAGAATTCAAGGTTTTCACAGCGCGGGGGGGTGACTGAGGGTTAACGGGGGTTCGCTACCCTTAAAACTTTTTTTTCGCTATACTCGACTCGATATTCACAACAGGAATGTCGATATCGTGTCGGCACTGAACAAACCAATTTTTCCAACAAAATTGTTGGAATTTCTCAGAGCTGCTTACAAAGATTAAGTAATTTCCCTTTTTAAGGCAAGAAATTATTTTTTAAGAGAGGGTTTTCCAGTGTTTGAATTTTTCCCACGGTATTCCGCCGAGTGAAAACCCCCCCTTACATGACCGCACTGCCCGCGGCGTTTTCCAACGATAAGTCCGGCAAACACCTGAGGGCTAAAATTACTCATTATACTTTAACTTGTAATGGGAAAGGTCGCCTGAACATTCAGGAATGAGTTATCTCAGTCGAAGTCGACTTAAAAGTGTACTTGGAAGTTGGCTTTAAGAGTTACTTTTTGAGGCAACTTGGGGATGAACATCAAGTCGACTTTGAAGTTGGTTTTGAAGTTAACTTCGAACTTGGGAGTCTGACCTTGGAATAGACTTCGACGCCGACTTTGAAACTGAATTTGGAATTGCCGTTGAAGTCGACTTTAAAGTTGACTTTGGAGTCTACTTTAAACAGCCTCTGAAGCTTATAGACCTTCGGTGTTGGCCCTAAAACTGACCTAGAAGTTGACTTTGAAATCGACATTAAGTTGCCTTTCGAGTTGACTTTAAGCTACCCAGAAGTTGACTTTAAAGTCGACATTCAGTTGACTTCGAAATCGACTTGGACCTTAATCTCTCTAAATTACATTCGAAGGTGACCTGGGCTCGACTTGGATGTCAACACTGAGTTGCCTTCAGAGTCGACTTGAACTTGAGTTTCTTACATCAGTTTCAAGCGGGCTCGACTTAAACTCGCAATTCGCAACTGGAATTCGACTCGGCTTTCCAAGTTGGCCGCAAATTCAACTCGACTCGACTTTGCTCCGAGTCGGACCGTTTACATCTCCAACTCAATCGATTATTAACATTTATATCGATAGTTTAGAAAGCCGTCTCCCGCCCCAGGCGCTTGACCCTTTGTTCCAAGGAGTTGACCTCGACTGGAATGTCGCTTTTGAATCCTTGCCCGTTTTTCTCCGCCAATCGCCGCGCTCATCCCTGAACTCATCCCCCGCTAGTAATGAGAGAGGATGCGGGTAATCGAATTAACGGTTACTGTACCGGGTTATCGATTCGTACTTCGCATCTGCAACAGTTTAACGGATAGCAAAAGGTAGAAGGGACGTTGAGCGCGCAAACGTGAACTGTATTGAATGGACACGTAGCTCACGAAAGCCTTTTTTTCATGCAACTTCTATTCCCTTCTTGATTTTGAAAAAAAATAAGTAAATAAGTAACCGTTACTAAATCGAGTAAAGTCACGGCATTTTTTATCATTTTGGACAAAAAAGGCAGAAAGGTGCCGGCAGGTTTCGAACTGTCCGGCATGTGAGGGAGTTGAAGTGAAACAGTAAAAAAAAACGGGGGGCACGGCATTCCACGCTGTGCGTTTACGTTATTACAACACTTACCTCTTGGAAAGGAATGCGGACTTTTCAATGCGCAGATAATCCGCGGATCTCAACATCCAATCCGACCGAGTAATCCATCATGACGGCAGACTGTCCACCAGACTGTTCAGGCGGTTGTTTATTTGTTTGTTTGTTTTTTGGTCAATGGCTGAAATTTCCGCTCGATTTTCACTCGACGTGAACGGGAAAAGAAAAGAAGACGAAAACACAAAAACAATCACCCGGCCAACGCCAACCTTGATGCCGTTCAAAGCGAGTCTGACAGGAGAGGCAAAAGCTTGGCTAGCCTCTAGCTGCCAGCGCCAGCAGAATGCGTTATTCGACATGTGCCCTGCAGCTAGGTCACCCCCATATGCTTTTTGAGCGCCACCTAGTGGCGAAATCAGGAACTACTTTCGAATATGGACAAATGTTCGTTGCTCACCAATTTACTTTTTTCTCCAGTTTTAACCTTTTGTCCCGTCATCTATATATCTCTATATATAAGTAATTAACTTAATTAGTTTTCATCACGAAGGCATCTAAGGTGAAGTACAATTTAGGAGAGCACGAGACACGAGATAGAAAATTTATCCGCAAGGTGTTCATTTTAAAACCCCCGTGGTGATTGGTTAAAACAGGAGGTGACGTCATCGAGATGACGTCACAAAAGTTCCGGGTCATCAGGGGCTGTAAAGATGTATCACGATAAACTGTACGGTACTAACAAGACCATTAGAACGAAAGGAGGTTTCCAGGAAGTGATTTGCATATAGCTTGATTCTTCGTCGAATTTTTGGTTTCTTGATTCAGACGACGAGTTCAGACTTGTTCGATCCTATTCTTCACTCAGAATGTTTCAGATGTCTTACTCTTAACTCACCAACATTTCCTACTACCAATTACT
This sequence comes from Leptestheria dahalacensis, assembly GCA_022114935.1. Classification (NCBI taxonomy): domain Eukaryota; kingdom Metazoa; phylum Arthropoda; class Branchiopoda; order Diplostraca; family Leptestheriidae; genus Leptestheria; species Leptestheria dahalacensis. The sequence goes on along the minus strand of JAIQCU010000309.1, from coordinate 14,867 downwards.
GTATCGCTACAATCATTCCCACACTAATACCAACTACTTAAGTTAATAGATTTATATTTGAATAGTTAATTACTGCAGCACATTGGATTGGAAACGATGATAGATTTGATATCAGCAGCCTTCAACCAAGAATAACAGTTAATTAGTGCATCAGTTAGAAATTAGCAGTTATTAGATTGAAGGCATAGTTACTCTTCCTACGGCTAGGTGGCTTGACGTCGCAGATACTGAGCAATCGAGGAAAACCGTTAAGGATTTGACAAAGATTTGAAACTGGCGCCTACAGATCAGTGGTGACCTCAACCCTTATGGCCTGCTGTTCAAACCTTTACTCAAGCAGGTTGATTGAACACTGAAAACCGTGATTTCAGATTCTTAAAGGGATATCGTTTGAGAATCTGTCGAATGTAATTTGCGTGATGCCAAGTTTGAATTGTCCTTGTCTTTTTCCAAGGGCACAGGTCATCAGTGGGTCATCTTAACACGTTAATTGAAGATACCTTATACCTTTATATTACTATACATCTTCTTTATTAAGGTGATTAGTGCTATACATTTTAGTTCTTTACACTATCCATTGTTAGGGGAAGATGGTGATACGTAAATCGCAAATGAAGAATGAAAAATAAAACAGAAAAACTTGTCGGAAGTAATCTCACAGCGATGTTTTACCCACTTCCCCTCTATCGGTACTATCCTGCTACTCTTAATTCAGCCCGCCTAATTGAATCTGACCAAGTGCCAAATGGGAATAACTTTCATCCTGGCGGAGGCAGCTCATTGATTTTGGCTAGGAAGTGGAGGCGCCAAACCGCTGTATAAAAACAGATATCCCTGCAAAAGCTGACTAGTGATTGACAATGATTCATAGGGTCGACACTACCGCAGGGCACAGCCGATATCATTCCAAACCTTACGACTGTTTATCGTGCAGATCTCGCCCTTAGGGTGGGGGGCCAAGCAACTAGACGAAATGATGACGCCCGGTCAGGAGGTGCGTAAACAACTAGGTTTAACAGAAGCCTAGGGCCCTGTACAACCATAACAGTTCTCCCCTTGATGCTGAAAGGCATGAGCCATATAGAGTTCAGCAGGGTTCGAAGAGTCTATGCCCGGTTTGTAAGACCCCCCTAGCGGCGCGTTTGCGTACTACATACTAAAGCACCTTCAAGAGTTTTTAACTTTAAGGTTCTTCTTCGATTATACTGTTGATTCTGTGGTTCTTGACTTTGATTATGTTGACTGTAGATTGACTAGAAACTGCAGTATCACATCCCCCTGGCGGTGAGCCCACGCATTGCCCCCGGCGACCGCCATCTTGTTCCCTGTATTTCTTAAACCTTGCAACAAGATCTTATGCAAGCCTCCTATAATTGTTCTATCAAGGCCCACTTAAATGGTGCTCGCTTAATTAAGAAACTTGGGGGACCAGCGTTTCGGAAAAGTTAAACAAAATCGACCGGGAGATAAAGGTGCAGTTGCGACAACTTAGCGCAATTATTCGACAACATCGAGTCAATTAAGGCGGCAAGAAATTGGCTGGCACTGGTGTAGACTAGTCTGCGCTGTTGCCATAGCAAAGAACGCTCACTGCGCCGGCCTTGTATCGATGTGCGCAAACACGGGCTCCAAGCGTGTCAGCTAGACGGCCAGCCACAGCCACCAGCGTCGACTATGACTCCTGCAACACTTTCAACAAGCTGTCTCTTGTTTGTACATCTCTAAACTTTGCTAAAGCTTTGTGATATATACAACTCGCGGTGCCATGTTTCATCTGCTGCAGTCTGTTGTTGTAAACTGGACCACTGTTAAACGTTTCTGTCTGCTTACAAACTAGAGAAAAAAACGCTCATGCAGCAACTTGTATTGACATTAGGCGATCCGTTTCCTATGGCCGTGTCTGTAGCCGGTAAGTTTGGCTTCTTGATCTTATACAACCCGTCTTATAGCTAGCTATTCCTGTGTTACACTGTAGTCTAGTTAACTAGACTAGATCTACTTTACTAGAAACGGCATAAGCTAGGGCTGATTAACAAAGAGGATCCTAATCGAATTTTAAGTTACATGTCAAAGCAGGTAGCGACTTTGCCCGGCGTCTTAAAAGCTTTTCGTCGACATAATTGAATAGCAGCAGCAGCCATTTACCTCTTGCACTGGTAATGGTCTGTCGTCTATTGAATCTGCTACATCATTTAACCAGGTGGCTTCTAAATTATTGATTTGGAAAATACACAAGTTCTAGTCAAGAGAGAAGCTTCCAAACTTTAAAGTGTTGTTATGTGATCCTTTTGAAGCTAATAAGACCGACCTTTCATGATTCTGTGTGGGAGTACGGGTCTCCGTTTCAGGCATTGATCCCTTTTGCTGCTGGTTATGAAACATTCAAGCAGCGGAAAACTGTAGGCGAGTATATTGCACTGCCAAACTCAACTTGGCCTTCCTCCCAAAGTTTGTTATTCTTACTTTATACAGTGTCGCTTCGTGATCTTCACATACTTCAGCCCCTGCAACTCTCCCTGCTTAAAAGTTCATTTGGGTTTAGAATTGTTGATTCAGCGCACTTTATCAGAGATATACAGAGCGAGGGGTTCATGCACTACTGAAGTTTCGTTCAAATCTGCTTGCTAGTTGTGCCAGGATATAATTCTAAAGTAATGAAGATCTATCATTCCCCACCAGTTTTGCTCTAGACTAGGTGAGAAATGAAACCCAACTGCAGTCTGAGCGACGAAGAGAGGAAGGAACGAGAAGCGCGATCCGTCGCTCTGGAGAAAGCCTACGTTCATGATGTTTACGATCAGCTCTCCGGTAGGTTTTCTGACGAGCGTTATCGTCCCTGGCCAAAAATCCGGCAGTTTCTTGAACGATTGGAACCTGGATCTCTTGTTTGTGATGCAGGTATCCCTTTTATTTGTTGCAATTTTACTATTTTTAGTTGTTTTGGTTCGGTTCGTTTGTTTAGAGTCTTGTTTGCTTGTTTGCTTGTTGGTTCCTTTTTACCAGTTTGTTTGTTTGTTGATTTGCAGTTCTATATTTGCTGTATTGGTTTTACTAAACTTGCGAAATGTGTTTCTACACTGTTTGCAGGCTATTGCTCTTCTTTACTATACAGTACTGGCTGTTTGTTTCTAGTTCTTCATTCTTATCTAAATAAATTGTTTCTTTGCTGTTGGATAGTTTGTTTGTAGCATTACTACTGGTTGAGTAAATCGGTTCGTCTGGCTATTCGTTTGATGTATGCTTTGTATGGTTGTTTGTTTGCTTGGTTAACCCACATATAACGGTCAGCCGATTTGTCTATCTATCTATCTATCTATCTATCTATCTATCTATCTAATCTATCTATCTATCTATATATCTATCTATCTATCTATCTATCTACCTATCTATCTATCTATCTATCTGTCTATAGAACTATCATCTATATATCTAACCATCAGCTAACTACCTATCTATCTATCTATCTACCTATCTATCTAACTATATATCTATCTATCAATCTATCAAGCTATCTGTCTGTCTGTGCATCCGTTGTTTTGGATTTGTTGTTTGTCTGCCAGCACCTTTGTCATGGTACATGGATTACTTTGTTTTTCTTGAACTAATCCGTGTTAATTGTTTTAGGCTGCGGAAATGGCAAGTATCTGGCCATCAATTCATCCCTGTTTAAGGTCGGCTCGGACAGGTGCAGCTCATTAGCTGAAGCAGCTCGCAAGAAAGGACACGAGGTATTTAACTCATCCACCAACCGACTAAATAGCAACCTACAAAAGTGTCCTTTTCGATTTTCCTTTTCTCCAGCCTGAGTGAACAGGAACAAACCGTATTGATTAGATTGTGACGTAAACAAGATACATTATTCATTAGTTATAATGCGGGACTGGGGAACGTCCGCTGTGTCTAGACTCTTTCACTGTATGCGGCGACCGTGGAAAAGAGAGAATATGTTGTATATAAATAAACAGAACAGAGTGGATTACTGACCAAATACAGGATAATGTTTTTAGTACTAAAAATATTAGTTTTTTAATATCGTTTTATGTATATTACATATAATATATTTTCATTAATAATAGTATTGTAATTATACATATTATTGTAATATTATGTGTAAAAGTAATAACAAGTTTAATAGGAATGTTTTAAATTACAAATTAAAAATAAAAGATATTTAGCTCTGTCTGACTAAAAGCAACTAACCTTACACACGTTTATAGGTCCTCGTCTGTGACACACTAGCTCTTCCATTTCGAGATGAAAGTTTCGACGCAGCTCTTTCGATAGCAGTTATTCACCATCTGGCAACAAGGGATCGAAGAGTACGAGCTCTTCGAGAAGTGGCGCGAGTTTTAAGAGTCGGCGGCCGACTGCTGATCACAGTTTGGGCTAAAGAGCAGCGCCACAGAAAAGTATGTTACCACAGTATAACAACAGTTTGCTCCTGTTTACTTATGATTCGTAGTGTATTGATCAACCAAATTCAACTTGTTTACTCTTACCAGTTTGAGTCGCAGGATATTCTAGTCCCGTGGAGCACTCCGGACCGATCGAGCAGCGAAGACAAGCCATCTTCCCAGGATCCGGATTTCACATCTACTACAACTTCAGACGACGATATTACGCACTACCACGCCTACACGCAGACATCGGACAGCGATTCTTGCTACTCTTGTAGGTACGTTGCAGACGATACGTAGTGGTATTAGATTCAACAACATGCATGAGCGAATGTAGTGCTTACCTAAACTGTATATATTGACAAGTTTCTAATGTTCTGTGCAGCAGGAATCGACTTCAAGCAAGGGGCGATGAGACATCCAGCCGGTGTGAAAAATGCATGGTGCACGCTGAAGCTGCCGACGGTTTTACCCGGCGTAAATTACGCAGCCGTCACAAGGGTCGCTCTGTTGATCCTCGTTGCCCTTCGTGCAGTTCACAAAGCTCCTCGGATTTATCCTCACCCGGTGAAACGTGCTACAGTTTCGTCCGTAAAGCATTACAGGTTTGATCCCTTAAGGATGATGATGATATGCACAATCATGAAGTGTCAAAAGCCATCTAGCGGTTACTCAGTACTAAAACAGCTTTCTTGTTCCTTGTCAAATAATCTTTTAAGTTTGACTCTTGAAAAATGTCAGTAGTTCTCAACCCAAGCCTTTCGGGTGGGTAAGATATAATTAACGAACAATATGGCATACTGAAACTGCCAGTGTGAAACTCATCTTCACTACAGTTTTCTTTGTTATTAACAGAAACTAGCCAGCTCAAGACGTGGACCTGGAAGCCACGCTAAACGTTGGTTCACGATGGATCAGCATGGCACAAAACCCCACATCGAGCGGGGATTAAACACCTTACGGCAGGCATCTCGCGTTGCGGAGGCAACGGTAGAATGCCCTATAGAATTACGGCTTCTTGACCCGGAAGAAGATGCTGCCAATACTGGGAAACTGATTGCCATAAGCGAGCCAAGTGAAGAAAGAAGTCGTAGCAGTCCCCCGTCTCTCGGTGGTAAACGGGATTCCAATATCTCCGGTGATGCACCAATATTTCCCAGACCGGTGTCAACGTCGTCCTTAATTTCCGTGGTACGGAACGCTCGGTCTCGAAGTCTCAGCGATCTGCTACACATTCTGCCAGCTTCCGTCAGTTCCTGGTTCCGTAACCGAAAATGCAGCGACGAATGCCCGCGTGACCCAAATCAAAGCGTACTGTCCAAATCTCAGTCCTCTGCTTCCTGGTTGATTCCCGGTTACTTCAGCAGTGCTCTTGTGATTAACCAAGATGAAAAGAATCCTGCACAAGTCGTCGAGGACGGCCAGAGTGGCTTTGCTCAGAAAGCGGAAATCAATGAAACCGTACGAAGACGACAAATGCTCGTCAAACAAAAAAGAACTGCTTCCTCCTACGACGAAGACTTTTCCAAAGAAGCGATGAACTTTTCGCTCGACACTTTTGGACTCAACAAAAAAGTGTTCAAGCAAGGATCCCTCAACGACAATTGGTTTTCACACGAACGCATATTGCAGCGGGAGCAATTGAAGCAGAGCATTAGGAAGCAGACGTCTCTAGCCGATGACCGTGTCCTAACGGCTAGTATTCCCGAGCTCAGTGAGGACCAGGCTATCGACCAATCGACTTCAGGTTCGTTCCAGAGACTACTGGACAATGTTGATATCCCTACCGACTTTACGTCCTTGACAAACAGCCTTATGCGTATGTGGCAGGCCTGGCGAAGGGATTCCAATTCTTACTCCTCTACTGAGGTTCAAAACCCCGTTTCTGTTTCAACACCCAAAGCAGACAGCCTTATCTCAAACACAGAAGCACAGCTTAGTAAAGAACAGAATCCTGAAGGATCGCCCAAATCTGTGGCCGAAGGATCTCAACGCAGCCCCTTGCGAGGCAACGACAAGGATTCCGAGTTTAATTTCGCCTTGTCCAAGTGCTGTGCCGAGCAGGACTTGACCTACAGTCCCCGGGTAGTTTCCCAGCGCCAGTCTTACAGGGAAGAAGGTTCTGACTCTTCTAAAGATAGCAGCCTTCAAAGTGACACTAGCATAGATTCAGAGGACAGCTGCATCTCTGTTATCTTCGTACCAAGACCAGACGCCAAAAACCAACTGGGAGACGAACTCAACAAAGAAAAGACAAGGACCAGTTCTTCTTCTAGTTCCGAAGGTTCCGAGCGCTCGCCTAAAATGAAACATTTTCCTCCAACGCCGATTAGCGAACTACCGGAAACGGAAACATCACAAAATATTTCTCCTCCTTTGAAAGAAAGCGTTAAACCTGTTACAGAGGTACAGCAGACCACTGATGCACCCCCTGCAGTAACAGCAGACCTTCCAGAATTACCACGCGCTCCGCCAATTTCCAAAACTGTCGAGGCTTCCCGAAACCCTCCTTTGGTTGGAACAAAAGCAGATGATGACGATAGCATTGAAGTCATCCGCAAGTCTGGTGCTTCTGGAGCCCAACTCTACAAAAGATCCGTGCCGAGATTTTTATCCTTTGAGGTGTTTAATCCGGAAACGGACGACGTGGACAGTGACAGCAGCAGCAGCGATAGCTCTAGCGATACAGCAGGCAGCGTCATCAGCGTGGGTGGAGATCCCATGTGGCCTGCTTTTCAAGACCGCAGACCGACGATTTTGACTCCGTCGATAGCTGATCTCATACAGCGAGACAAGCAGCCCAAATCTGACAAAGACAAAGATAGTAACTCAAGTTTAAGTCGTTGCAGCAGCGTCTCCGCCGAAATGAAAGAAAAAGATACATCCAGCGCCGAGCTTGTAAACTTTTTTACTACTAGTCGAGAGGACAGGCCAAGCCTGATGTCTAGAAGCTCGTTGGAGATGCTCGGAGAGGAGGAGGAGAATGAACAAATTGACAAATTCGAAAATAGTGACCAGGTAACAGACTGTCTCGGATCTCTGGCAAAAGACAAGACAAAACGTTCGTTCTCCGCCAGTACTTCAAGTTTGGATTCTTCGTTTAGTGCGCCGTCATTGTCCAGTGCACGACACAGCTCCAGCGCTTCTGTCCTCAGCGAGGTGCGCAAAAATTCCGATGACTCTGCCCTACTGCCAGCCATGGCTCTGCTCAAACCACGAGTCGGACCCGCGCCATCCGTTCGTAGAATGGCCAGCAAAGCCAGTTCGGTCTCCGAGGATGAGCTAAGGTCCTCTTACTGTACTTGTCCCAAGTTCCCACTGGCACAGTTGCTCGACCGCACTGGTGAGAAGTCGCTGAGTGTTTCTACTTCACAGGATTCGCTACCTTCTGATACCGGTGGTGCTCTCTCTCTTCATCGTTATTACCATGTTTTCCGCGAAGGAGAACTGGATCAGTTGATAGAACGCTACGTGGAGAACTTGCATATCATTTCGTCCTACTATGACCACGCCAACTGGTGTATTGTAGCTGAGAAAGTTCATGTGTGGACCATTTAAAAAAGATGAAGAAGAAGACACCTGTCCATACTACATCCGTTTTCCTTCGCCCCTGTGCGTTGTAATCTCCTTTTTCATTCGTCCGCGTTATAAGCATCTCAGACGATAAGTTGTTATACGATTTACTGAGTTCAATACAAGTTTCCATGATGTACTTTAGTTGATTGCTACAGTCTAGTTTTCTACCACCGGTAATTGTATTACTTCATCATTTCAAGCCATGTACAAAAGGGAGGGGGGATAAGACAGCCGATAAGGAGCGATTGGCAAGTTTACCAGTAGTAGCGAGGGTTGTAGTGTCCGTAATAAGGGCGAGCAGCATAACCGTAATTGTTGTAGGTGTAGTAAGGGGCAGCATAACCGTGTCCGTAACCGTTTCCGTACTGACCGTAAGAGGGGTAGCCATAGCCATAGCCTGCACGGTAGCCGTAGCCATGTCCGTAACCGTAACCGTGGTAGACTCCTTCAGCCGACTGCAAGTCGGTTTCCTTCTGGGCTTCTTCAGCAAAAGCTGCGCACAGGACAACGGCAAGAGTAGCCAGGATAACCTGAGCAAAATCAAATCAGTAAACTTAAAATAAGATTGAAGTCTAGTGTAAAAGTTTCATACCAGGAGCTTCGACATTGTTGTAGTGGTTTGCGAGATTGCTGTGACTTCAGCTGGAGTTGAAATGTTGCGATTCTGTGCTGATCGGTAAGTCGACGCAGACAATTTATACCAAATTGTTACAAAGAGAGCAGATAGCACCTTGACATTTTTTTCTCCCCGTTTATACTTTCACGTTCGTGTTTAAAATGACAATAATCAGTGTGCGGGTTAATTCTTTGAAGAATAAAACCGTAAGGTCTGTCTTTTACAAATCAGTCAAGCGTTGGTTCTCGACAGTGAAAGGTTATACAAAATAAATAGTAAAGCGACTCCACCTTTCTACAAGGTCCGTTGGAAAACAGGGGCCTTATCTTTTTCCTTTGTTTCTTGTTTACACTATTTGATTAAACCATAGAGTTATCATTTCACGAAATCTCCTTGAAAGTTGTGCTTTTGGTATTTGTAAAAAAAGGCTACGAGAGAATGCATCGCAAATGGAGCAGAAAGTACGGCTGAAGTTTAAATCTTTACATTAAAATTCAATTTAAAACCATAGCTGTACGTTTATTAATTACATTAAAGAGCGTAACTGACTAAGTATTTGAAGATACATCATCCAGTACTATGGACGGTGCTGGGACGGTGCCACGTGGTGTGTCTATGAAACAGCGCCATCTGTCGGTGGATTTCGGTACTGTTTGTACGAATCGTTCTAGTACGCCTCATGATTACCATTTGGTTTATTTTAAAAAAAAGGGTTTGAAGAGAGGCGAATAAAATGTTTCCAAACGACCTTCTATGCTAGCTTAGTGTGTTACAAGAACGAGCTGAAACCCGGTGGAAATATAGCTTGAGGCAGGGCGTCATAAATGTCAGGTTGCTCCAGCTGCTGCATGCCATCTGGAGTCTTTATTCGATATTAAATATGCACCGTATCTCTCCCTGGGAGATTTGCTCCACTCGGTCACTACACAAAAAAGGGAGGATAGACAAATACGAGCGAAACATGAAAATAAAACCAGTAACAAGCAGTGAAACAGGAGACTAATTAACGAGAAGACCTCGGATAACACCAGCAACAAATTCTGATTTATTCGATATAATTGGCTGAGTAACAGTTACGGCGATTAGAACCGTTTCAACATATCCGGTAAACAAGACAACAACGTGTTATCTTGAAACCTCGGTTTACTTTTCACAGAGAGAGATTTAAACAACAAAGAAATAGGCAAACAACCGAAGTATTGAAAAATTAGCCACTGGGGTGAATAACAGCCAGTGAACGAATCTAACAAACAAAAGTAAACAAACGTGGTTGAAATGAATATCCAGCTATTTGGGAAGACGGTGGAAAACAGGAAAAAATTCATGAAACAAGGAAGGAAAGATAGGTAGGTAGGTAGGTAGATAGATAGACAGATAGATAGATAGATAGATAGATAGATAGATAGATATTTAGATAGATAGATATATAGACAGACAGATAGATAGATAGATAGATAGATAGATAGATAGATAGATAGATAGGCTAAGTTATAAATGAGCAAAAGATAGAGAGCTACCGAATAGCCGGGCTCTTATTATATTTCAGTAATAATAACTTGGGGAGTCGCAGTATGTGGCATGCCGGCTTCTACTAATTTCTCTCTGCCTGCAAGTACAATTGAAGCAAGGGACGGCTTAGTGGCACGTGTTGGTTTCCTTTGTGATCTGCATAAGGCCAGGCATGACGCATCCATTTCCGCAGTTCTAAGCTTTACCGGTCCCAAATGTCACTCAATATGCGACGCAAACCGGAAATAACCCGCGCACTTCCAAATGGCCAAAATGTCCAGCCGCTCGCTATACACAGTTCAATTTAACGTGCTGCTGTTCTGTCCGATATATCAGTTGCTAGCTGTAACATACCATATCGAAATGAAGCAGGTCCATAGAAAATGGACTTCCTTCCCGGTCGGCGTATTATCAGATCCCAACCGGCCCCAGAACCCAACTGGCATAGGCAAACAGATAGGTGCAATAGATAGGTAGATAGATAGTTTATGAGACAGTTATATAGACAGACAGACAGACAGACACATACAGACAGACAGACAGCAAAACAGACAGACAAGTAGATAGATCGATCGACAGATAGATAGATAAATAGATTGATAGATAGATTGATAGATAGATATATAGACAGACAGATAGATAGATAGATAGATAGATAGTTAGATAGGTAGATAGATAGATAGATAGATAGATAGTTAGATAGTTAGATAGATAGATAGATATTTAGATAGATAGATATATAGACAGACAGATAGATAGATAGATGGATAGATAGACAGATAGATAGATAGATAGATAGATAGATAGATAGATAGATAGATAGATAGATAGATAGATAGATAGATAGATAGATAGATAGATAATTGGAAAGGCAAACAGATAGATAGAAAGTTAGTTACATAGACGGTCAAGACAAACTGACAGATGAACACACTGAACTTAAAATATAATTTATAGTAAATACACAGACAGGAATGGCAATGGATGTCTCGGATTCCAACCAATTAAACAAACGAATCAGCAAACGTCACCATTACACAGCATCACAATAAAATCGGTACGGTCTAGATCAAACAAAAAGGGGTTTGAATAGCGATAAATTATGGTAATATCCAACATTTATGATTTTATATTGGCAAAACTAACCAACCGCTTACAATGAAACTTTCAGAGTACAATACTTGCTATTAGTACTACAGACGGTATTTTATGGTTACTAAATGTACTAATAACTCCTTCATGAGTAACAATACAAAACGAAATAAAAATATTCCCAGCCCAAACAGTTCCACTTTGTCTACATCACCTTTAGCACAGCAAATAAGACGGAGGCCAATAAAGTCGATTGACCCTCTTTTACTTTCCTCTTTCTTGTTGGTTTTGCAGAAGATGAAGCATTAATTCACTTTTGGCGAGGAAGAAAAGAGGCCGAGATGTGCCGCGGGGGATGTGTTCTTTTGTAGTATGCCCAGCCTAGAGCATGGTTCTGAACGGTAGGAAATGGTGGATCTTCTTAACTTTAGAATTTTATTCTGACGAAATTAACAATCCGATTTAAATGAAACTTAATTAGTGTATAAAGTACTAGTAGTTGTACATTCGGTATTTTTTTGGCTGTTCTATCTTTGAAAACTAGGGTGCCATAAGCGATCAACTTTTCCCCAGCCAGAACCCCTTTTTATTGCTCTAGACTGTACACACTTACACACACACACACGTGTTTAAGAGTGCGATATATATAAGAAGGGCAGGAGAAGAGGATGGCCCATAGTCAAGGATAGCGATAAATAAACTCGGCTGTTGCATCCCTCCGACAGGAGCGTGGAAAAGTGGCCAGGTGAAGGCCATTAACTATCATGATCGACGACGACACCTTCTTTCTCCTCTTCTTCTTCGAACAACAAGCTCAACAATAGAGACACACTGTATAGATCCATCCGCAAAAGCACACACCTACAATTGCGCTTTATTACGGTTATACCCAGTGCAACAGACAAGCAGATCTACAAGCAGTTCAACCATATAGCTTTGGTTCGAGTCTGGTTGGCTTATGGGGGGCAGGAACTGCTGGAACTGCTGGTATTCGCCCAAAGCCCAGCAGTCAGACGGTTAGCAGTAGGTCGTTCAGTAGCACTGGATTCACTCTCTATCTCTCTCTTATGGCCATTTTGGGAAAAACTTATGGAAATCTTCAGGTCGGTCGTATCTTCATACATGAATAAATCACACTGCTGAAATTATAACATAATTATAACATGAAGCGCGATGTTCCTTGCACCTGTACGGAATAAGCTATATCCACGATGCAGGGAAAAGGTTAGCGGCTTTTAGAATTCGGACTTGAAGAACTCGGCGAACTATCTCTGTTAAATGCAAGAGGCTAAGAATAGCATAACTGAGCAGAGTATAACCCTCTGTAATGAAAGACTTAAACCATTAACATTAATAACACGAGTTTTAAGGAAGGGGATTTACTTGGAAACCATATGATTGAATGTGAGGTTGATAGATAGATAGATAGATGGATATGGAGATAGATAGATATATAGATACAAGAGTAGATAGATGGATCGACCGATCGATCTATAGGTAGGTAGATATATTGATGGATAGGTAGAGAGATAGACAGAGAGACAGATCGTTAGGTAGATAGATAGAAAGATAAACAGATAGACAGATAGACAGATAGACAGATGGACAATAGACAGATGGATAGAGGGATAGATAGATAGAAAGACCTAGATAGATCGGATCAACCGATCGAATCTATAGGTAGATAGATAGATACATAGATAGGTAGACGGGCCAACCGATCGATCTATAGGTAGGTAAATAGATCCATAGTATAGATGGACGGATAGATAGATAGATAGATGGATAGATAGATGGATAGATAGATGGTTAGATAGACAGATAGAGAGCTAGACAGATAGAGTGATAGACAGATAGACAGACAGACAATAAAGATAGATAGATAGATAGATAGATAGATGTGGATAGAATGATAGACAGAAGGATAGATCGGTAGATAGGCAGATCGACCAATTGATCCGTAGATAAAGATAGATAGATGGATAGATATATAGATAGATAGACAGATGGATGGATGGGCAGATAGATAGATTAGATAGATAGATAAATAGATAGATAGATTAGATATACAGATAAATAGATAGATAGATAGACAGATAGATAATAGATAGCATAGATAGATTATAAAGATCTACTCTTTCAGATCCAAATTCAGGTTAAGGTTTGTTACATAAAACAATCACGTTTACAGCGTTAAACGGGTTTCTTGAAGCGTACAGTACGATAACATCGTCACCTTTTTCCTCCAGTTTTATCAAACCAATGAAATAGAAATCATTAGTAAAGTAAAGCGACAATAAAAGGGTTCTGAATGTTGCAGGAAATGATGAAATCGTTTTAACTTTGGAATTTTATTTTGGCAAAACTATCATCCCGATTTCAACGAAACTTTCTTTGCGTGTAAACTACTACTAGTTCTACACTAGGTATTTTTTTGGCTGCTATATCTATGCAAACTTGGGTGCCAAAAGCGATGAACTTTTAGTATTTTTACAGGAGCATTGCTATGCTAGCGGAGGGAAATGATTGGTGTTGAAGGGCGTGAATAATTGCGGCGACAAATCCAATTGGTGAGTCAATCAGGAACGTTGATTTTCTACCCGGCGCCGTCTCAAGGCAAAGTTGTTGCTATTGAGTTACCGGGTGGGCCCGCGTCCACTGCCCCGAGTGACCGCCGCAACAAGGCAATCGTATTTTCTCTCTCTCTATCTTTGCCTCTCTTTCTCTATGCATTATTTTAGTCACGAAAAAACTAAGTGTGCCAAAATGATCCACAAAGTGGGTTAGAAGAAGCCCTGCTTGTAGTATTGCATCTTCAATGAACGTAGCCTGGGTCCCCAAGTCTCTCTCATTGGGTCCCAACAGGCGTCCGTCGGCCAACTGGGATTCCCTTTCATTTTTTATAAATGTATGTTTGCTTTATTTAACTGATTACTTAATTATTTACTTTATTCATATATTAATTTGGAATAGGATATCAGTATAGGCCCCTGGCGTTAGAATTTCTCATTAACTTGTTGCATGTCTATTAACATACTGCCCGAAACTTGGGTGGTTTTTTCAACTTGATTAACACATGTCGAATTGAAAATAACGTCTTGAAGCGTTATCGTAGTAATGTCATAAATTAGATGATTATTATTTTTTTAATTAGGAATGATGAACAAATTTTTAAACTGGAAAGACAGTTTATTAGTTTTCATTGAAATGATTTGGAAATTGAAAATACCACAGACAATTTGAGTTTGAGCTCGGTAGAGTAAACTTGTATCAAAGTTATAATTCCGTTAATTGCGCTTGAATTTAAAATTTACTAGATATGATTTCAAATTGTTGCAAAAGCAATTCCCTAGGAGGCCAACTACTTCGTTAGTTCTAATTCCAGATAATTCCAGTTAAAATTACCAAAAGCCATTCGAATCTAAGCAATGAATACTCTGTCTATTTATCTATTTATCTATCTATTTATCTATCTATCTACCTACCTATCCATCTGTACCTATTTTGATCTAACTGTCTGTCTATCTAGCTATTTATCTATCTATCAATCTATCTATCTATCTATCTATCTATCTATCTATCTATCTATCTATCTATCTATCTATCTATCTATCTATCTATCTATCTGTCTATCTATCTATCTATCTATCTAACTATCTATCTATCTATCTGTCTAT
>JAIQCU010000308.1:0-62859 GCA_022114935.1 Leptestheria dahalacensis | reverse complement strand
TGCATACAGCAGCGTTGCGAAAGGTTAATCTGTCAATGTACCAGTAATGGGGCGGAAATAGTCAGGTCGATGCTTGAGTTGTAAAAAGGAAGAGACGCGTTTGAAAGTAGAGTAGCACACGAGGGGAGAGAAAAAACGGATCTTTCCGCGACTTTGGAAGACTGTGAAGAAATAAGTAAAACTGTTGGTTTTTCGCCACGGGAGGTCAACAAATGACTCGGGGACAGTTGGCTCTGGCGGACCGGGGCCGTGACGAATTGCTCCTGCGGGGTATCACACTTGTTTCCTCCACCCATCGAGGATCTCCCATTACGGAAATCTCCTCCCGTTTGCCTCTCTTGTCTTTTGGCCTATACCATAGACTCTTTAAATATTTCAATGGATTTCCTCTGCCCATGGTTCAGAAGCAACACTGCGATTCAAATTCCAATCAGTAGTTTCTACATGCACAGGAATCTCCTCCTTCATCTTCTCGTCTTTTCCCATGGATCTTGGCCAGGAACAGTGAAAAAGAGAAATGCTGGAATTTTTTTGACATAATGCTGATATTTTTATATTGATCTAGGAATTCTAATCGATGCTTCATAGTTAACATTACAAGGTTCGATAAAATATGTATACTGATTACTAAGTACTTAATTACTGATTTACTAAGTAAAGCGTCTTCTTTTCCAAGTAGCACAAGAGTAGGCAGTCGAAAAAGACGGTAATGGGAGTGATGTAGTGCGTACACAAATCTTTGGACGGATAGCTCATTAAGCGCAGCGCGGCCGTTTGGGTGTCTATATGAGAAGGGCAAACGCTAGGACGAGCTTCATCTTCATTTGTACGTCATCGAATCGTATAAAGTCAGTTTGGCCTCTGCGTTTCGCCCTTGCGACGAGCCAAGAGACTGGGGCTTGTTTTTATTTACCTGCAACCTATTTTGGGTCGAGACGGGCTCACAGGCTCCCGGCCGCACTCGTCCTCTAAACATAGAACCTTTTCCCTCTTACGTAAATACTCGTTTAATTCGCACTTCATTGTTGCCTTTCTCGGCCACTGTATACACCGACTTGCTACCAAGACGGATAACGATCATTAAGGACAACTTTCGCCATACCTGAAACGCCATTCTTATCGCATAGCCATCGAACGCACCAGGAGATCCTCGGTCCACCGAAACCTTAACACGTTTCTCTGTATCAATCTATCTGTCTATCTAAACAATCTATCTATCTATCTATCAGCCTATCCAACTATCTAACTATCCGTGTATCTATCTATCCATTTCTTTATCTACCTATTTATCTAGAAATCTGATCTACTTATCTAATCATCTAACTTTGATTTCTTTATCTGTCTGCTTGTCTATCGATGTCTATGTATCTGTCTATTCATCTATCTATCTATCTATCTATCTATCTACATATCGAACTATCTATCATCGAAGTGACGGACAATATGGAAAGGTTAAAGATAGCCAAATTGGCGAGGAACCGGCAGTGAATGCGGATAAGCTGATAGGAGAGTGTCGATGGACATGGCGAATCTTGATACGTTAGCGAATGCCGAAAGTGCCGAGACCGGTGCTCAGTTGCGCCTCGTTAGTCTGGAATGCAATGAAGATGTAGATAACAACGGGGGGGCGCAATTGCCAAACACATGAGACGCTCGCCGTGGCAAAAGATTACAAAAACCTCTCGATTGTTAAAAATGTTTCTGATATGTTGACGAAAAGACTTTTAAGAAGCTAAGATAATTTGTATTTATATAAAAAGTATTTCAAGTTAGCGTTTTGACGAGACGAGTCGTGGATAGATAGATAGATAGATAGTTAGACGATAGCTTGATGGCTAGATCGAAAAAGATGAAACGCTCGCCGTGGCAAAATTTTACGAAAACCTCTGGATCCTAACAACCGCTTTTTACATGAACAAAAAGACTTGGAAGTAGCTAACTGATTTTCAAAAATAAGACGTTTATTAAGTATAGCTAGTATTTTCAGTAATTAACGTGAATTAGTATTTCAATCAAGTGAGTCACGGGTATAGACGTAACTCGTGAGTTGCACCCGAGAGACCATAAGCGTTTTTCTGGATCGTTAAGCGGTAAGTGCTGTCATCTTTCTTCTCCATAAGAAACCTTAATGTGGGTACGTGCTGCCAATACCGTCCCAGAGCGGGCCTGGCTGAAGATGATGAGGTCTGCCCTGACGAGGAGATGTGATTGATGACCAGCACGACCATTTGGTGCGTCTTGGCGATTCTTTTCAAAATGCTGCCCGTTTCAGCAAGTAAACTGATCCCTGGAAGTTCAAAAACAGCATTAATTCCAATGCAATTTATGTAACGTTAGATTATCTGAAGGGTTCATTTTACTATAGTTGGAGCTCCCACTTGGCAGAGGTAGGAATAAAATAGCTAAACTGTCCACGACGATGAACGAATAGTTTTTAATTTCTGGGCTGTGAAGGATGTCTAAGAGATCCTGAACTTCTTTAAGATGGACAACATGAATCCGCCGTAAAGCGTGCGTGATTTCCTGCTTGACAAACTCAAAATGTTAATACTCTTTCATTTACACTGTAAAAAGAAAAGCCGGTCACGTCTTCAACTGCCGTCATCTGTCGGAGGAAACCGAGCAGGGTCTCGACATGGAAAGCTGACGTAGAGAGGTACAGTAGTCGTCTGGTTGTCGAAACGGCCGATTTCGCTGTGCACTGAATGGCAAACATCGTCTTCCCGCTGCCTGGGTCTCCGTAAACTTCCGTTATACTTCCAGATAGGAGGCCGCCACCTATACGTGTATCAACCCTGAAACGAGTGTTGACGGATCACTTAACGCTAGATATCGATGCATACGAAACTGTGTGTATACTTACTCGGGACTGCCGGTTTCATGTATCGATTTGAGTTTCAGAGCCTTCTGATATAACCTGTGCCCTTTAGTCGCTTTAACCCTATAAAAGCTTAGAATTTTTTTCTTCAGTACGAGGACTTCTTTCACGTTTATCGACAAGATTCCTCCCAGTTTCTCGCTGCTAGTTTTGACAAACTGTAAAGAGGTTACAATATTGCTCTGGGTTAAAAGGTCTAACTGCTCTGGCTTAAGGATATCTTTAAACAGATTCACCGTTAAGCGACTCATATCGTATAAATATTACGGTAAACTGAATTTAGCGATGTTTTGTTTGGCTTTCATTTAAACTTTGTTTATCCGACACACAACGTTGCCAGTTCAGTTGAGTATTGTTTTCATTTTAACATTTTAGCAAATGAGTGTTCAGTTAATTTAATTAGTTTATTTAATATTCAGAATGATTGAAATCCATCGGTTTTTAAAGTTAAATTTGTTTTAAATTGAAACGTTGTATAAGATAAGTTAAATATATTTGAATTATTTAAAAAACAGTGGCAACACCGGAAAAGAAATATTCTGCAGCTGACAGCAGAGACCAAAACAACATAATAATAATAAACCTCGGTCATAATCTTGCATATAATTTCTTTTACTTTTACGTGCAAAACAGAACGATGTTTACCAACGTAAAGCAAACGAAAGACAAAGAAGAATTTCTACATCACGCCAGATCAGCCAGAGAGACAAGGCAGTTTGAGAAATGTAGAAACGATGCCGCAACGAGGATTCAGAAAACTGTCAGAAGCTGGCTTGTTCGACGAAGATTATCTCGGGAGACAAGGTTTCAAGCATTGAATCATTCAAATGAACTCATTTAGCGTTTGCAGAATTTCGTGATACTAAACTTTTCCCGTCTACTGCAGCTCGGATTTTGACTGTCTGTTCGGGAGAGACGCAAAAGCGATACCCCCAGTTGAGGCGTACAAAGTTTCGCGCCAGTTTCTGAGGTTCACTGACTTGAAACGGGATGAGGAGCGATTTCAAATGTATTGCAGGTAAACTCTCGCAAAGGGAATAACACGGCCATTGTTGCGTTAAGGTACATCTTCATTTAGGTACCTCGTTGCCAGCCTGGAGTTTGACTCGCCCAAACTCAGTTGTATCGGTGTCGCCCTCGGAAAGGACCACGCACTGACGTGGATTAACCACATGAAGATTGTACTGGAACGTTGCCTCGAGTACCTTAATCAAATTAATCCCGAGACGAGCCACAGTGCAAAACCGATGACACTGTACCTTCATGTTCTGGTAACCGTACAGTTAGTTTTATTACATTTTTCATTATACTAAGGGACTAATATTTAAAGATAAATTTTACATTCTACGATTCAGGTGAGCTTTACCGCCACGAACACGTGGGCCATCATCAGCACGGGCAAGCTCCCCGAGGCTCTGAGAAACGGAATGCAGCAGATCTGCCACAACATTATGGGTCATTTGGTGACAAAGAACTATTTTCCTGTTATGAAAGTAAACTTTTCCATACTAGTTTATGTGTACTGAACTCTTACTAATAATGTTGCCATGGTTACCGCAGGGCCTACTGATACGTGGACTTTGCCGACAGAGACCCTACTTGAAGCATGCAGCCATCTCGGCAATCTTAACGCTGAGCCTGCGGCCCGTCATTGCTGCTGATTTCTCCAGCCGTTTAATTTCCCTTTACATTGTTCACATTCTTTCGGTGCCCAGTATAGTCACTCAGTTGCACAGCACTGCACCCGAGGTAGGGAAACATAAAAAACCAGGGTTGTCCGGTAGTTCAATATCAGTATCGAACTTTAGATATATCGATGCTTCTTAGCCTTGATATCGTTATCGCATCTGTAAGGGTTTTAGATATCGACAAGGAAGATTCATATCGATATTAAGAAGCCATATTGGTGTAGCGGATCGTTAACCCGATATATTGATATCGATATTGAGAAACCCTATCGATGAACCGTCGCTAATATCATATCGATATCAGTTTCCTCTGACAGGGTTGTCCACAATATCGATATTGATATCGATGTTTTTTTAGCCTCGATATGTCGTGTCGACAGCAAAATCATTATCGATATGTAAAAAAATCATATTGTATCGGCATCGATATCAACAAGTTGTGGCATCGAACAACCCTGAATATAATCATCATTTTAATTCTATTAATTAGTTCAATCACCGCCGGTGATCTCAGCGTTCTTATGATGGATCCTTTGTCATTCACGTTACAGATTATAGGTTTGCTGAAAAAGCATTCGCTACTCCCTCGCGTACTGGACTTCTTGAACGTGGACCAAAACATCAGGATCGTCTTCCACACTCTGGAAGCTGGTCTGGCTATCTGCTTACTGGCCAATATTATCCACTTGGCTAAACTGGAGGACGAAGAGACTATCAAGAGCCTGCTGTATCCCCAATTTGTGGTTAAGCATCTTAATACTATTTATCTAACCTGGGCTAATGCTTCAAATAAGCTAAAGGAATAGTTAAAGTAATAACAGTTAATTGAAATTAATATGTAAATGATTGAACTAGTGGAAAGGCAATAAGTTTATCCTTTAATTTCCTTAACATTTCGATTTGAATCTTTCCAGAGCGTCGTCCACCGCCTGCTGGAACACTGTCAGCGGTACGTCGCCTCCAAACAGTCCAACTTGACTCAGTGGCACCCCATCCTCGGCTGGTTTTCCTGCGAAGACAAATCGGACGTGTTGTCGGCCACCCGCGAGGTCCTGCCGTCGGTTAAGCAGCAGCTGTCTCTCTTGTGGACCTGCCCTTTGATTTCTCACCTTTTCGACTGTCTGCCTGTCGACGAGGAGCCTCTCTGCGACATCACCGACGACGACAAGAATCTCGTCTCGGTGTTCAAACGGGCCCTGGGTACCCAGAGACAAGCGGGAAACCGCGCCCCGAGTCGACAGTACAGGAAGCTGGGCAGTCCTGAAGTCAGCCAGGTGGCTTTTGTGTGCGCTACGTACCAATCGGCGCTTACGACTCTGACTCAGATGAAGATGGACATTCTCACTGGTTCGATTTTTTCCTTCCACTAAAAAATTCTTTAAAAAAAAAACTGCATTAATTGTAATCACATATCATTAAGATTATAATGGAGATTAATCAGATTGAATAAGCGGAATATCGATTGGAATATTGAGTGATTGTTGTGATTATGATTAGTATTCCGACATTGGTCTTGTTATTGCGATGGTGATTAATGTTGGATACTGAATGTTGATTTTACCAGAAGGTGAATTTGTTAAAGGCTAGATGATTATTGTTTTCGTAGTGCATCTTGAATCGTAAATTTTAATAAATTAGTTCTAGTCTGATAAACTAATCATAATCAATCGAATTAAGTTAACTTTGATGTGTGTGTGTGTGTTTTCTTAGCTTTGAGTTGCCGAGCCGGAATACTGCCCAACCTGTGGTACTTTATCAGCTCGTTAGGACCAAATTGCGGCCTGAGGACCTTCACCGACTTCCTCAACGTGGACAGTAAAGCGGCCTCGCCAGAGTGCAAAATGCTGCAGATTTTTTGCGAAGTTTCGACGCATTTAGTCACGTAAATCGCATTCTTCTCATTAACCGATTACCATTGTATTTTTATTTTTAATTTTTCGGTAATAATGACAGAGTTTTGGACGACATTGAAATGTACGAGGACCAGCGCCCTTTCAAACTGACTGATTTGCTGTCGGTCAGCTATTTCCTCAATCACTTCATCTTTCGTGCAATATGGAACGGGCTAATTGGTAATTTAATTTAATAGTATAACTTTTTTTGTATTGAGTTTTCGATGTATTGGCTTTTCTGTTTACAATCTCCACCCACCATAATGTAGTACGTTAAGTTTAATTACATTAGTGCGCTAAATGAAATTAATTAGTAATATCTTCAGGGTAAGAAATAAAAATACAAATTTTAAAATTATGAAGTTATTTTAATTTACAGTGAAGTGAACTTTGTTATGATTTTGCATTTATTGTTTGTGTTGTTGTTTGGTTTGGCCAAGATTCTGAAACTCTGAGCAGCAATGGCGTCGTGAATCCCGCAGGATCGAACCTGTACGCTGCTGCTCACACTTTGCTGATGGTGCTTCACCGTAGAGACTGTCGCAGGCCGTTTGCTACTGCACCCGACCACTGGCTCGTCAAAGATGTCAAAACCTCGCTCATCGTCACGGAGCTCGACCGTGGCAAAAGAAACGCTCAGGTATTATTTCATAACAACCTTGTTAAATTTAACTTAATGTCAATTAATCTATAAAAAAACATATCATATTAATTACAAAAAGAATAATTGAAGCTTCTATTGTGGCTAAACTAACCAACTGATTACAATGGTACTTAACCTGTGTATTAAGTAACACATTGATATTTGTTCGCTGTACAGTCTAGAGCAATTAAAAAGGGCGAAAAGTTAATTACCTTTTGCTCGTACAGTTTCAAAGATAAAGCCACTAAAAAAATACTGGGTGTAGACCTAGTAGCACTTAATGTCGTCTTAAAGTTTCGTTAAAATCGGTTTGTTAGTTTAGCCAAAATAAAATCCTAAAGGTCCGTCGAGGACCCTATGTTTTTGCTGTAGACTGTACGTCTATAAACTTGTATACTCGTGTATTGTAAACTTATAATTGTACTCGAATTATTGTATTTGCACTGATAACATTATAAAGTGAGAATGTATGACGGAATTGGTTTATTTTGCAGTTACTACTTCAGAAAATGCCACATGTGATACCGTTGGAGGAGAGAGTCGTGCTCTTTCGCCGGTACATCCACAATGAAAAAAAGTCGTTAGGACTGACTGAGTCGGCGTCGGCGTCCCCGCAGTCGATTCTAATCACCGTTCACAGGTACTGGGTAATCTCGACAAATTGTTGGATATTTCTGAAGCTCGCGTAACGTCACAAAGTCCAACTTTGACCCGTTGGCGACATTGTAGTTTATTAAACCAGAATTTGCGTACTAATTATGTTATGTATCATTTTATTCGCCTGTTAATTATGACGGGTGTTGTTAATTAATTGAGATATCTTTTAAATGAGTCTAGGTCTCGTGTGGTGGAGGATTCCTTCCGGCAACTGGCCGATCTGTCCGCACTGATGTGGAAAGGAATAATTCGCATCAAGTTTATCAACGTTCAAGGACTGGACGAAGCTGGCATTGATCAGGATGGCGTTTTTAAAGGTTTTCCTCTCGTATTACTCTGGACAATCCTAATCCATTTAGAAAGATCCGCTTTAATTTAAGATCAATTTGTCTATATTGTCTTGTCAGTATCGATACTAGTTTATTTCAACAGGGTTGTCCGTCATATCGATATCGATGTCGGAATTTCAGGATAGCGATGGTTAATGGCTATGTCGTGTCGTTATTGCGTCGATAACGAATTTGAATTTCGATAAGGAAATCGATGTTGATGTATCGTCTTGTTCATGTCAATAGTAGTTTACTTGTCCGTCATATCGATATCGATATCGAAGTTTTGATATATCCATGCTTGTTGGGCATGATATGTCGTATCGTTATTGCATCGAATTTGATAAGGAAATCGGTATTGATATTTACAAGCCTTGTTGGTACATCGTACCGTTCAAATCGATATTGGTTTTCTTCAGTGGGGTTGTCCGATATTGTCGATATCAAAATTGTATTTGATCGGTACTGCTTGGGCTCGATATATCGCATCGTCTATTGTATCGAGAAGGTTTGCGCGTATCGATACAGATACTGGTATCGATATCAAGAAATTTTGTTAAAATATCGTACCCTTCAGATCGATATTGGTTTTCTTTATTGGGGTTTCCGATGTATTGATATCGATATGCAATTAATGGTACATCGATGCTTTATTGTCTTCAAGATATCGTATCGATATTAACAAACCCTAATGATAAATCGTATTGTTAATGTCGATATTGGTTCACTTAGGATTGACCGGGATATGTCGACATCGATATAGAATTGTCGATATTATCGACACCTTTCCGGTTCAATACATCGAATGTTATCGAAACGATAAGGAAATCAATATCGATATCAAAAGTTCGTATCGATAGATTGTTGTCAGACATATTGATATCAAGACATTGTGATATTGAACAACGCTGACAATGAAACTTGAATTTGTCAGTTGTGTTTCAGGTTAAGTGTAATCCAACATCTAATGTGAATCTTTTCAGAGTTTCTGGAGGAGACGATACGCAAGTTGTTCGACCCCTCGCTGAACCTGTTCCGCACTACCAAAGATCAGAGACTCTACCCGTCGCCCACCTCCTATTTGACCGACAATCACTTGCTGCTCTTTGAGTTCGCTGGTAAACTTCTGGGGAAAGCTGTCTACGAGGTAAAGGCAATCGAATTTAACAGCAGTCGTAATGCTGCAGCGTTAAGAATCAAGTCGCATTGTCGGAAATCTATAGAAACGGCGAAGAAATAACCGTTTTCAGTTTTCTTTTTAAAAAAATATCATCTGAAATATGATGTCATCTAAAATGTATCATCCGGAATAGTGCAATTATGTTATTGCTAAAAATATTGACATTAGACTACGTAATCTAGCTTATCGATATTGTATAGAATTTCTGTTAGCCAGAATGTTGATATCGTTTAGAAGTATCGACATTAATAACTTACTAATTAAGTTAACGTATTATACTCTTACATGCAGTACAATATTTCTGGTTACAAATCCGTTCATAGGGAATCACAGTGGACGTGCCGCTAGCGTCGTTTTTCCTCAGCCAAGTGCTCGGGCACAGTCACAGCGCCCTGTACTCGGCCATCGACGAGCTGCCCTCGCTCGATCCCGAGCTCTACCGGAACCTTACCTACATCAAGCGACATGAAGGTGACCCTTTCATTTTAATCACAATAACATTTAATTTAATTCAAATTACGGAAATATCGAGTTACTAATTCGGTAATTTCAAACTTAATTAGTATTATTATAGTATTA
Organism: Leptestheria dahalacensis; assembly: GCA_022114935.1. Classification (NCBI taxonomy): domain Eukaryota; kingdom Metazoa; phylum Arthropoda; class Branchiopoda; order Diplostraca; family Leptestheriidae; genus Leptestheria; species Leptestheria dahalacensis. Next base: position 53,013 of record JAIQCU010000308.1, on the reverse strand, counting down.
TGTGTTATTATGTAAGTATGATTATATATTAAGGTTGGAACGTTAAGGAAGTGACCATTTTTACTGACGCCAAGTCGGTCCTACAGGCTCTTAAAAAGATCAACAACCCGACAGTCGACCCTTACTTAAGAAGTGCAATTTTAAACCTTAAAGCTGCGGCAGCTAATGCAAGCATTTCACTGATCTGGTGCCCAGGTCACGAAGGCATTTTAGGGAATGAAAGAGCAGACTTTTTAGCAAAACAAGCAGTACAAGAAGTGCATTTTAACGGTCCAGTCCTAGACTTGGGTGTCCCAATGAGCTACGCAGTGCAAATCATCAATAGTGCAATCATGGAGGATTGGGAAAAGGGATGGAAAGAGGAGACAAAAGGAAGAAAACTATATTCGCTAGGAGTGAAGACCGGGAAACAATCGTTGTGCACTTTACCACTGCCAAAATGGGCAACGTCGACCTTGATAAATGCACGCTCAGAAATATTACCCACAAAGACACAACTTAGCAAATTTTATTCAACTATTGAGAAATTATGTCGATGTGGAGTAGCGTACCACACTTTGAATCACATTCTATACCATTGTCACCTTTTAAACAAAGAGCGCGCCTTTTTAAGAAGAAACGTTAGTGCCTTTAAGCTAAAATGGGACACCAACACACTTTTAACTGACAGCAGATTATTTTTAAACGTTGCAACTCTTTTAACAGAAAGTTTGAAGCAAAACAGATAAGGAGAACCAGGTAGAGATGAAGTTCAGTGCAAAAGACTACAAAAAGACACAGGCAAAGAAGAAGGGGGCCATGGGCGAGAGCCTGCATGCCCCCGAATATGATTTAAAAAAAAAGGTTGGAAATAGTTAATAGGTTATTTATTATTATTGTTATTTTCAAACCAGGTGACGTTTCTGAACTTTCTCTCACCTTCTCTGTCGACGACGACTGCATGGGTCACCTGGAGACGCACGAGCTCAGGCCGGGAGGAAGGGCTATTCCCGTCACCAGTGAAAACAAGTACTGCATTACCATTCATTAAATTTCAAAATTGTTTAATGTAATCCAGTCTACTATAAATAGAATTACATTACTTAATTATCTCGGTGAAAATCACGATTTAACCAACTAGTCTGGTTAACATCCAGTAATTGGATTCGTCCCGTTCCACTGGTTTTCAATTGACGTCAGTTAAAGTGTTGATTCAAATTTGACCTGTAATTTGTGGCTAATTACTTTAGAATTAACCATCTGTGTTACCGGCTGCACTAATCCGCGGTGATCTTAATTTTAACTGTATCTTAGTTTAAACTTAACTCTATAATTAAGAGTGTTGGTTTGATTCGGGTTAAATAAACCTTCATGTTTTCTTGTTTGTTTGTGCTGTGCTTTAGAATCAGCTACATTCACGAAATGGCCCACTTCCGGATGCACACCCAGATCAGGGAGCAGGCATCCGCCTTCTTCCGTGGATTCCGGTCGCTGATCAACCTGGAGTGGCTCACCTTGTTCTCTACACCGGAGGTATCATTTTAACTGCACTTGATAAATAATTTTAATATTTTCCCGTCGTATCGGAGTTGACAGCTTCCAAACTGTTTAATTTCAGAGTAATAATACTTAACTAACGTTTACAATGTCTTTTGTTTTAATTGATTTACTAAGATAGTGATGTCAGATGTTGACATGTTTATGACGATTGAAATTAGGTCCAGAGGCTGATAGCTGACGATAAGGGCCCCATTGACGTCAAGGACCTGAGGCGGAATACCAAGTACTACGGCGGTTTCCATGACAACCATCGGGTCGTCTCGTGGCTATGGGACATTCTGGAGAAGGATTTCACGGAAGAGGAGAGGAAGCTCTTCCTGAAGGTTAAATCTACTGATTGGTGGATTTTTGTACAGTTTAATTTTGATTCATTTCGCGGTTGGAAATTATGATATGAATTGATATGAAAATTATTCCTTTTTTAATTGTATCTAGTTTGATCCTGGTGAATTATAAGGTCAAATCAACTGTATCGTCATTGGATATTGTATATTGTCAAAAATACGAGTTTCAACACTAAATGCCCATTGGCTGGTTTAGTTTGTGACGAGCTGTTCGAAGCCTCCGCTGCTGGGTTTCGCCCACATGCAGCCGCCGTTCTCCATCCGGTGCGTCGAGGTGGGCGACGATGAGGATCACGGCGATACTATAGGTGATTTCATATTGTCCCCCTGGTTATTACACCCAAGCCAATTGTACTTCCTTTATTCGACTGTTAATGTGTTTAACTTAATGGACATTAGGGAGCGTCATTCGTGGGTTTTTCACCATTCGCAAACGGGACCCCGTCAATCGACTACCCACGTCATCGACCTGCTTTAACCTGCTGAAGCTACCCAATTACCAGAAGCGCAGCACCCTGAAGGAGAAGCTACGCTACGCCATCACCAGTAATACGGGTTTCGAACTGTCGTAGAAACGTTACAGCAACCAAAAGAATATGTTTTTATGTGAAGTAAAGTTTATGTAAGGCTATTCGATGTTATTACGCGTATTAAGTTTTAACAGGCATTTTGGAAGTGTGTGTGTACAGTAAATGCTACCTTGTTTTACGGTGCTTCGTGTTTGGTTGGCCAGTCGGATATCGTCTTAATGTCATCCGTTAGTGAGATTTCTGTCACCTTGAATTGAGTACAGCTTTGACTCGTGAACAATACGGTTATTTTGGATTTGACTGTGACGGTGGGACATTGAAACGGAGGATAACATCGTTGAGAAAACAGGATACGAGTGTAAATTGTAAAAAGGTGTGTTGACGGTAAATTTACGCGAATGGCCTTGAAATGCAAACGAATCAAATCGAACAAAAATATTAGGAATTATGTTATATTATTTGTCTATTATGTCTTATGTCAAATTAATCTAATTACCCAATTAGTATACCTGCAGAATTTACAGGTAGTTTAAGTTAATGTGGCGAATTGGCTGATCTAATCATCTGATGCTACTTTAAATGGTAAGCAGCGCCATCTATCGGCGAGATGTCAGGCATTTTTCAAAATATTTCATTCCGTGCGAGTCGAATGAAAACAAACATGACTGCCGACTTGATCAATTTCTGCAACGAAGCATTAGGCACCAAGATTTTCTGCAATCAAGTATCCTCCGAAGGCTACGAACCCGAGAATCTGATATCAAAGAATATCGTCCAGAGAAATAGAGGCTTCCTCGCGGGATCCTTCGTGAGGCCTCCCGTCGACCTGATCCTGCAGTTCCCCTGCTGGGTGGATGTCGATTCGGTTAAACTTCATGGAAAGGTCGGCAGTCAACAGACTATCGGTGTAGAGCTGTTGGCTCAACAAACCAAGCCAGGTATTCAGCTCGAGTGACCATACCCTACTTTTTGCGTTTGATTGGTTTTGTAATGTTTCTCTCATCTCCTCAAGGGTTCGACCCTTTCACCTTCGGTACCTTCGCACTCGTCACGAAAGACTACTGGGATGTCACGCAAGTTGGCTTCATGCTCGGCATGTACTCGAGGAACTCCAGACAGTCGCCGGATGGGGGACGGTGCGATCTGAGGAGGCACACTCTAAACCAACGTCAAAGACAGTCGTTGATGTCGATTTACAGTCTGAGATTCAGAATAACAAAGACCGCAAACTCGACTATTCCCGCGGTGTCATCCTTAGAGGTTTGGGGCCGAGTATCTCGGAGGAACAGTCCGGAGGTTTGCGATGCCGTCTTGAAGAGATGGGATGCGCTCAGTAAGCAGCGTCCCGCTAGTCTCGCCGTCGACACGGAGAAAAATACCGCTCAGGAAGTTCCAGCACGAATCCAAGAAGCAGATACCTTAATGATTCCTGAAGAATTCTGTGATGCCCTGACTTGTAATGTAATGGCGCTCCCTGTTCGTCTACCGTCGGGTAACGTCATCGATCAAAGCACCTTAGAGACGTTCGTCTCCAACGAAGCGTCGTGGGGCCGTCCACCTAGCGACCCCTTCACCGGCCAGCCATTTGGTCCGAAACAGAAACCCGTTCACGACATTGCCCTGAAAGCTCGCATTGATGAATTTCTAGCGCAAAACAGTCATCACCAGCGGGAACTGCAAAACGTCCCGAGAACGGTTGGTCCCGTTCTTCAACCAGAGGTAAATCTAGAGGCCCCTTCCGTGTCTCGAGGACCCGTCCAACAATCAAAACAACTTAAAGAAACCACGTCAAAGGCACCAAATGATCCGTCTCGTCGTTTGCTTACCAACCTGGCCAGCAGTCTTAAGATAGTTACCCAACGCGACGAGGCGCGGAGAGCTGTCAAAAGACCCGTTGGCGGTCCCACGTCGGCCGTAAAAGCTGGCTGCAGCTGCGGTCGGTCTGACATCCTCTATGGTTTGCCGTGTTCGCACCATGTTTGTCGCAATTGTCTCTTGGCGATCAAATGCGAGCAACTCGTCCGCTGTCCTCGGTGTCAAGGCTCGTTTCCGTTTCAGCAGGCGGTGCGATTTCACGGACCGTGACACGCTTCAACCTTAAATTTAACGCAATTAATAATAAACATTAAACACATGTGAATAGTTTGAAATAAAACGTGAAAATAAAGGATTTTTTTAATTTATCAAGAATAGTTTGATTAGTATTATTCTTCTACTCCGTGGTTTAATAATGAATTCGAATGCTACACTTGACGGGAATTCGAAGGAGAATTTAGTACTGGAAGCAGCCGCTAGGTGGCGCTGCCATGCGACTTACCTTTGTCTAAATCTGAGATAAAGACTAAAAATGAAGATTTTGACACATAGATATATGTTACATATTTAAAGGCTAATATGTTATCTAATAATATCTATTTATCTTAAAAAAGAAAAATCTGTCGGTGTTGCTTACCTCAGTCAGCTGGCGACGCTCTTAAGGAATAAATCACCCGTGCACTAAATGTAAATGTAGGTTGAAATTTAAATTAACACGTTTAGCTCGAAAAGCGTCTCCACATAAAGCTGTCAGTGAATTCTTTTTTTTTGTCGCTGCTGTCCAGTTTAGTTCGCCTCGGTGCCGTCTGTTTCGACTGTCGACGCGACGCTATATTTCATGCCACAAAAAAAACTAAATCAAGCGTTCAGGTATCATTAAACCTAAATGACTGTGATTACGGCCATCTCTCTTAATTCAGGTTGGCCGAGCAGTTCTGCTGTTATTCATCATGTCGTGCCGTGTCCAGTTTCCTATTTTCATTTCTCTTCCTCGGAGGATGATGGAAACAAGAGAGTCTATTGCCCTCCTTTAGAGACTGTCACAACAGCAGGAACAATAATTAAAGGATGCAGACTCATTTCAAGATGAAAAGCTGTTTCTCCAGCGCAAAACGAGACTCGAGAAATTCGTCTTGAGAAACTGAAAATAATGGAGCCTGTCATCGTCCAGCCGAGTTGAATAATGGACTGTCGTTACAACGGTCGCAACTCGGATGGTAAAAATCCGTGTTAACAATAGGGTTGTATTCGAGTCAGAATTGAGATAATTTGAGCTGTAATTACTTTTACTTGAAATCAAGGTGAAAGATACATCGTTACGGAAGAATACCACGAAACTTTATAGTAATTAGTTTTATGTTAGTTAAGTATCAGTTTAGTTAGTGTATACGGATAAATGATGTATTCTTGAGACAACTGTCAGAATATCGAGTCTCAAAATCTCAACCGAGTTGAATGCCCTTTCAGCTAATGACCACACCGAAACCGGAGGGGCTCGCAACTTGATCTAAATTTTGTATTCGAGTCTTAACGAGTTATTTAAGATTCTCGGAGGTACGTCACTTAGTAATTCGAATGTAGATAAGAATCTGAAATATTAAAAAAATAATTAGAATACATCGCAGATTATTCACCGTCTATTGAATTCAATCTTGCTGTGCAGCCTTCGTGTATCGGAGCCATTTTTTCCTATTTTCAAATAGTGGCAATAAATTTACTTTTAAAAAATTAACGCCAGCGTTTCCTGGTAATCTCTTTTTGATCGTGAGACTCTGGGGGCTTGACGCAAAAGGAATAGAATAAGGAAGGAAATGCGAAAGAAATTGTTTTTTTTGCGCCAATCGTCAGCTTAGTTTATGATTTTTTATTCAACAATTTTATTCAATATTTTCTTCTACCTTTGTTTCTGAATAAATTTCTTTCACTTTGTTTTTTTCAGCATTCGGTTGGATTGATATCGTGAAAATTGGGACGTATAGATATGTGGCTTGTAGCGTCATGAATTTCCTTCCGACGTTAAAAACTATGATAGACAGGTAGATAGATAGATGGGTAGGCTGGTGGATATATAGGTGGGAAGGTAGGTGAGGAGGGAGGGAGGTAGACAGGTTGCTAGGTAGGTAGTTAAATAGATAGTTTAGTAGGTACACGGATAGATAGGTAGATACATAGAAAGAAAGATAGATGGCCAGGCAGAAAGCATAGCTAGACAGATAGATTGATAGATAGATAGATAGATAGATAGATAGACGGATAGATAGAGATAGATAGAAAGATATAGATACATAGAAAGATAGAAAGATCGACAGATCCATGAATAGATAGATAGAAAGAAATAGCATGTTAGATTCATACATAGATACGCAGATAGGTGGGTAGACAGATAAGCAGTCAGATAGATGGATAGATAAATAGATAGATAGATAGATAGATAGACAGGTAGGAAGGGAAATGTAGAATTCGTAAACATGTTAATGGAAGAGTAGTTACGTAGATAGATGGATAGACAAATAGTTCGGTAGATATCGGTATCGAAAGAATGATAGATAGACGCATAGATAAGATATACTGATAGGTAGATAGATAAAACATAGATGGATAGATAGATAAATAGATAGATAGATAGATAGATAGATAGATAGATAGATAGATAGATAGATAGATATGAGTTTTCACCAATTTTGTGTACGTTCGTGTAACTGTAACTTAATGGAGTTAAAGAGACATACATTAATTACTTAATTACCCACTGTTTTCATTCCTCCTCTCATCTCTGACTTGCAACTTCATATTTCCTGTCTGTTTTCTTTTTATGAACTTTATTATTTATATATTATACGATTATGATGAAATATCTATAGACTCTGCAAATTTATTTAATTACATTGTAATACATCTTCTAGTTTGTTTTCTGTTTTCTTATTTTTACAGATCTGATGAATGATGAATAATATCTCGTATGTACACTGGTCGACTTGATTCACTTTCTGGACGGAAAGATGTGTAACAGACCCGTCGTTCCGCTCTGCTGACCCCAGGGCGAGCAAAAGCGTCAGCTGGTCGACGAGCTTTTACACGACATTCGCCACCACCAAATCACTGGATTTTCAAGGGCCTTGGCCTTTTTTTCTCTCTCCTTCTCCGTCTCTTTCTCTCTGTCTCAAACCTTTCAATTCTTCACTTTTTCACTTTCTAAATCGACATCACTGACCGCTACACTTGCGAGCGAGAGGGAAAGTAAGAGATCCCCCGTACTTTTCATCATCAAGACAGTTTTGTAGTTCGGAAAGCTGCCACCAGGTGGCGCAGATAATCGACGCAATCAAGACCCATTGGCATGAGTTAATAGCTGAAGGCTCACCGTCGAATCTAGCCGTTTGTTTGTAAACAAAACACTCTGGTCGACGACAGCGCCATCCATTGGCAGAGTGGAGAATCAGTTAGTTTCCAAGAGCTTGTTATAATGAACTGATTTCGACTTGATACGATTGGATTGCGTAATGTAGTATGTGTATTATATTGTCTTTTTATTATAATCTTCTATGCAAAATGCATTGGTAAAAAGTTATCTATATACTTATATTATTTTAAGACCTATGTTTCATGCATTGTATACATCTGCTTGATGATATGTCTAAGGAATGGATGCCCGTACGTTTGATTTAGTTGCGTCACTATTGTAAATGTTATGGAATCAGTTGGGGGGGGGGGGAAGGGTGAAAAAAGGAGTCAGATTCCAGTGGTTTTGCGTCCTTCGTTTCGTCAGTTTAAGAAAAAAAAGGTTTGATTGACTTTGATTATCCGATACCGGAAAGAGCTAAAGCAAGGGGAAAATATAAAGCTATTGCAGCAATTTAACGGTAATTAACTTTAATACAAAGACAGATTAAGCATCCATCGGAAAAATTACTGTTATCATGATTAATCATTAATACATCACATATCAGTTTTTAATTTTAGAATTACTTCATGCATGTCATTTAAAGATAATCCAAACGTAACTTAACTATCAAAGTTAAGTATAATTAATTCAATAGAAGTTTAAACTTATAGAGTACAATGCCATATATATAAGAGGCAAAAACGTATCAATTTAGAATCATGTAGAATTGATATTTGATAAGTTTCGACCCCCCAGGGGCGGGTACAATGACGTCACGCGTGTCAAGGCCCCGCCTCCTTCAAGGGCCCGCCCCCGTAAGTTGAAGGAGAAACGGGGGCGACACAAAGTGAAAGCGACAAACAGGAGCCCATTGTTTCGTAATCAAAACAATCTTCAGACAAATAGACGTTTCCCATGCTCCCAAACCCTGCAACCCTATTGGCTATATATCTTGCCATATTGTCCCGTGATAATCGACTTTCAGTTAATTCGACCAGACATTCAGCTCCACGTTCCAATCCTATTCAAGAATCGAAATATAATTAAGTCTAAATACATAACTTATTAAACTGATGCAATCGTCTTTGGAAAGACAGTTAGGACTTTATCCATTGTGACGTCAGGTCACGTGACCCTCCACCTACAGCCTCATTTCACTCGATTTGCGTCGTGAACTTGCTGTAGCCAAACCAACAAAACGCCATCTTGTCTTTTTATTTTTTAAATATTAAGAGTCAACACGACGGAAATATCGCCATTTTTAGCCGTGGAAACGATCCGATCAGCTGCTTATAGTGCTATCGCCAGGCCGTCATAAAGATGGCGGACACTTCAAAAATATTTCCAACTGTACACATCACTAGAATTACTGTTGTTACTACTATTAAAATAGTGTTACAATAATTAGATCATATAGTAAGTCAATCGTACATTCACTTATTGAAGGCTCGGTCAACCCGGCGACCGTTACCCTAAGCAGCGGCACCTAGCGGCGAAATTTGAAACTATGGAATTGTGAACACGGTCGAGTTGATATTCCCCCCCCCTCGTGAAATAGAAATGAGAAAACATTAAATCGACATTCCTCAGCCCTTTGAAAAGGTGAATTGCTCCTGATTCAACCTTAAAATGAGTATTGTTTTTCAAGGCCGTGAGAAAGTTCAGTAGTGGGATTTTTTTTTATATAAAAAGAACAAGAAAATGAGCTTCTGGCATGAGAGTTATACACACATCGTCGCTGATTCTTGTTGTGTAATTTTTTCTTTTCCTTTTTTAATTTTGAAGGGGGAAAATATCAAATTGAAGGTTTTGGGAGAAAATTTGCGATTTTTAAAGTTAATTACCGAGAAATTAAGTTAATGATTAAGCTTATATAGAAATCGTATAAGATAAATTAAAGTCGATAAGAATCATTAAGGTTGATTTTACTGGTATTCAGATTTTTTTTGAAAATTATTATACGTAATTTTAGGGTGAGTTAATTTCTACTGCCCGAAAACTGGGCGGACCTCCGTACTGAATGTGACGCTCTCATTAGACTTGCGGGTACTTATCATTTATTGATGGGGGGATTAAAAATTGTTTTAAATACGTTTAAAACACAAAAGATTAACCTGTTTGAACTTGATGACATTAAGTTAAAGTTGAAATGATTTCAATAAATGACAAGAAGAATTAAAAGACAGTTGCGAATGGGGAACCAAGACGAAGAAAAGGACCGCAGGCGTAATTCCTTTGTTACGTGGATTTACAGTGTCTCCACTTCAGCTATTCATCCATCAACTTTAATTTGATTAACATTAACCGATTCAAAGTAAAATCTACATGAAATTAGGGTCATGATCTTTAATTAACGTTAACGGTATACGAATATGAAGAGACGAACTAGATTAGCAAAAGAATAAAAAAGAGAAAAATTCCTATTGGTTAGCGGAAATACTGGTTAACTTGTTTCTTCCAAGGGGGTGAGGGGAGCGGACCGAGTCGAGACCTGCCAGTACCAGTTTGGGTTTCGGGCGGGTCGGATCGCTCTCGAAACCTCTCGTCAAACTTCTCATTTCAACGGACATTCTCAATCTGTGTCTACGTATCACGATTCAGAGTTGGATTCCTGTCGACATCAAGTTGGGAATTGCACGATAACGATTCTAGGAAATCGAAAGTTTGTGCAGAACTGATAAAACCTGAAGTAACTGCCCCCATCACTTTGGATTTATTTCTGCACGGCGCGGAAAAACGATCAAGGTGAGCAAGTTTTCCCTCTTTGGCGAGTCGAGTGAACGTACAAGACGCGAGTCCTCATTTCTAGTGCGATTTTTAATTTGTACAAAATTAGTCATACTATCGTCATTACTCTAATTAAACTATCACGAAGAATAAAGCATGAAATAATCATTAGTAGACTAACTTTGAAGTCTAATTAAAAAATGTATTATGATTAAGGATCAAAGCAGGCTAAATTTAACTGAAGTTAAAAGCAATAGCAATTGGACCATAATTTCAGTGTGTATCGTAACACAGTTCATTAACTTTAAATGCAATTAACATTAACCTCTAAAGATGATAATACGTAACACTTAAGTTAAAACTGCAATTTAACATTAAATTACAGAACTACGTTCATTACGACTTATCACATATGGAAAGACGATATTGTATCGTAAATAATTATTTTCTTAATTTAGAAATGTACCAACTCGATAAGGAAAGACTCTTAAAAGACTCAAGAGGTAAATTTTGGACGCTCTGTTGAATAAACGAAGATTTCTCGCACGTGTCCCACTAACCCAGCTGAGTTTTAATCGTCAAGCGCATGATTTTTCCATGTGCGTGAGTAATGAGCGGGAAAAGCTCGTCGTGCTAGCGTGTTCAGGCGAGTATAGTCATCCTCCTATAAACAGAATAACTACTCGAAAACTCTTCAAAGTTACTCGAGTGGATCATTCGATATACAGTGGGCCGTTATGGAGCAGAACGTGTTATTGAGGGAAAAAATGTTATCAAACTATCAAAACGAGCAAATAAAAAAACGGAATAAACGAGTTGGAAATTTGTCGGTTTTTTCAACAAGAATCTGAAGTGGAACACGGGTATAATAATATTTAAAATTATATTTAAAACCACACCCTTTTGGAAATTTCTTTCCGAGGTATCGGTACGAGGCGAAGGGTGAATGTATTATTCTTTTGATCAAACTGTTGTATATTCCATAAGTGAAGTATTGCGACGTGAAAAAGCCATTCACTTTTCCAGTGGAGAGAAACTCGTTATAAGCTTTCAGTTTTATTTGATTCGGTTTAAATTTATTGGTCGATTTCGTCTTTACGTTAATATTTGCGGTTTTCCTATAACAACTTACTAGCTATATCTATCTATTTACCTATGTATGTCTGTCTGTCTAACTGCCTATCTATCTTCTGTCTAACTGTCTGTCTCCGTATCTATCTATATGTCTATGTATCACTCTATCTCTCCATCTACCTATCCATCTGTCTATGTATATATCTATCTCTTTATTTATCTAACTACCTATCTATCTAGCTATCTATCCATCTATCTATCTATCTGTCTGTCTATATATATATATCCATCTTTATCTAATTGCCCATCTGTCTATCTAACTAGCTATCTATTTATCTATCTATCTATCTGTTTGACTGCCTATCTATCGGTCTATTGTTCTAGCTATCTAGTTATCTATCTATCTATCTGTCTGTCTATATATCAGTGTATCTAACCATGACTATCTGCCCATCTGTCTCTCTATCTTATGTTTTTTTAGCCTTCAAGAGACTTTTTTCCCTCAACAGCGGAAGTTTACCATCAGACACGGTTCACAAGCTGCAAAATCCGTCCTAAATATTTCAAGCAAAAATATGAAACTATCTGGAGCAGAAGTGACACGAAATTCTCTAGTATACACGCGAGAGGCTTTATTTGTGATCTAATATATATAAGAAATTCTGGTGAAAGTCTGCGCTAGTTAAATCGTCACTTGTATACAAGTCCGCTTATCAACACCATCCGGAAGTTTGGGATTAATTCTGACGTTTTATTAAACGGTACAATAAAAATGCTGCTATATACAAGAGGCTTTTTTGTTTTGAAAATTCAGGACGACTCATGATTCTGGTTAAAGATTCCTGGGCGAATTTCGAATTTCAAGTTAAATCTTCCATTCTCATTATTTGACTTTCTAATCGCGGTCAAGCTATAAAGCGAATATTCCAGTTAATCTTAAAGTAATACATGAAAAGTCGAATCTGATTACAGCTTTAAGTTAAGCAAGCCATATCACCATAATATAGCTATCTAAACTATAAAACTTGTATACGATAATAATAAATTATGATGTAATAACTAAGTTTTTATTCCCATATTATGTTATATAATGTAGGATTAATGTATTTGAGTATAGAAGGTGATTTTAAAGACGCAGTGTGCCTACGGCATGGCGTAGTTTATAGGCTATGGGGACTGTTGCTATAAGGTGACCGCCATTTTGGGATATGTTCGGTCTCGAGTCCCGTTAGGTCAGCGGCGTGCCAAACGGAAAAGGAAGTATTCATATCTTGTACAGATTTTGCTAGGCTGACATTAAAGTTAATTGCCTAGACCTACATAGTTTTAACGCATTACTTTAATCTGTATGTGGACGGACAGGAAATTGGGTTCTCGTATTTCTCACATTAAATGACAGCTTGCATGTGAATATCTATCTATCTGTCCATCCGTCTATCTATCTGTCTATCTATATATCTATCTATCTATCTATTAACGAGGATTTATTAGTTAATTTAGCGGATTTTCTATTTAAAAAACTATGAGAAACAAATGACGAACGCCGTGCGCGAGATTGACATGCGCTGTGCGTTCTGCAATCCATCTTTGCTGAGCTCGCATCCAACTCGGTGAATGCCTGCAGTGTTGATTGCGTGATTAATTAATTATATGTTGCTTCATTCGTCATTTCAATATACACGTTTATTGTAATTATATAGTATACGAAGTATAGACGTAGTGATGTCTAATTTTGCGACGTGATAATATCACATATACTTTTACCCTGAGGTTTCTAGTTAGGATTACCATATGTGGTTTTAGGTGATGATATTGTCATGTAGGTGACTCGTTGTCGTTTGCCAGTTCGATAATTTCCATTTTATTATTTTTTTAAAATTACGTATCGTCCTTTAAATTTGGGGTAACACTAAAAATAAACTTGGAAATAAATCATTTTTCCAGTCGATTCGACATCGCTGAGAACGTGTAACGGTCCGTGAAGAAAACATAAATATTGTGCAGGTTACAACAACTATGGTCAGTCAACCGTTACACGCGGCCGGGAAAAAAATACCAGCAAAATTCCCTTCAATAAGGTCGATTACTGTTTTAACACTTAACGGGATTCAGCTTACGATATCACAATAAATTCGTCTTGCACAGTTGGTATTATCAAGCAACACTGGCAACGTGTTGGGTATTCTAGAGTGTGACTGATTTATAATCTGATATATATATATATTATATATAACTCAGGAACAACACATATAATTCCATTGGATGTATCGAGGGATATAAAATTTAATGCAGATAAAATTATTCTGAATTCATGACTGTCAATTCTATAAAAGGGTGAATTCAAATCAGAATGATAATTTAATACAATTTTATGACTTTTAATTTGATAAACTGTCTGAAAGATTCTTGATTTATATTTAAAAAAATTATAATAGTAGCCCAGATGGGATTCCCCAGTCATCCAGAACCGAAAATAGAATGACAAATGATTTTATTCTTCAATCCATTTGGCTGTGATGCGAGTTGGGTCGATGTCGTTTCGACTTTCTGGACTCGTGATTCAGTAGTTTGTGAACTAGTCGACTGTAAAGGGCAGAAAAATATCAGACAAGGTGCTTGCTCTCGTTCCCCTGTTTTTTTTTTTATTAAATAAAAGAAATAATAGTATGTTTCTAAAAATAGCCTAATGTATAACTGTAATAAGAACCAATGGAGGATACGTTATAGTATATCTAATATTATTTGATAAATTAATAAATCGTGTTTAAATGGAATGCAAGGAAACAAAGGAGATGTTCAATATAGAAGCTGAATAGATGGCCACGTGGATGGGATGAATAGAAATGTGAAAGAGATGAAAAGATAAGCAGAAAGATAGGTCGATAGACGGATGGATGGGTGGATGGATAGACAGATAGACAGTGAGACAGACAGACGATAGTCCCATAGTTAGATAGATAGATGGACGGACAGATGGATGGGCGGATAGATGAATGGATGGGCGGTTACTAAGATAGAGGGACAGAGTTAGGTAGGCTCATGATAGATAAGTGGATAGTTAGATTTAATAGATAAGTAGGTAAATAGATGGATGGATGGATGGATGTATAGATACGGAAATTGATGAATAGATAGACACATGGATGGACAGATAGACGGGTAGATAGATAGATAGGCAGGCAGATAGATAGACAGATAGACTGATAGATAGGAATATAGGTAGAAAGATAGACAGACATAATTATTAATTACTGAGTGAGTTTTACGCGGCATAGAAATAAAGGTCTGGTGAAACTGAAAACGAAAGCGAGTTTGCGCGTGTCCTTCGTGGGCAGGGACAGGAACTGTGGATGCGTAAACAACCACGAAAATATGTCGGTAATGAAGAAAAAAAAACTTTCCCTTTTTCTTTCTCTGTCTATCTCTCTTTATCTTCAATACCTTCTTCTAAAGAATAATTGTGTTTTTTTTCATTCTGTAATTCTGGTAATTCTTCAATGTCCGTCAAAAAGAGCGAAACATCAAGGACACAAGCCTTTTAGGGGATTCCCGTTTTCTTTAAAGTTTTTTTTTCAGCAGCTGTATTATTTATTCTCATCCAATCGTAAAATGTAACTTGAACATACACCTTTACTTATTTATACTTGGTGTTATACGTATCTAGTCTAGACAGACGATAGATAGATATATAAATAGATCGATACGTAGGAAGGTATAGGTAGGTGGGTAGATATATATATAGACAGATAGATAGACATGGATAATTAGATATAGATGTGTGATACATAGACGGATAGATAGACAGACAGATACATTGTTCAATAGATATACAAGTAAAGACGAACAGATCGATAGATAGACAGACAGCTGGGTAGATAGAGAGATAGATTGATAGATAGAGAGACAGTTAGATGGATAAATGGAAAGAGGGGTATGGTAGATTGATAGATCGATAGATAGGTACATTGTTCAATAGATAGATAAATCAAGACAAACAGGTAGATAGATAGACAGTTATAGACAGACAGCTGGAGAGATATAGATTGATAGATAGATAGTCAGTTAGATGGATAGATACATGGATAAATGGATAGAGAGGTATGGTAGACAGATAGATCGATAGATAAGTACGTAGTTAAATAGATACATAAATCAAGACAAACAGATAGAATTAGATAGATGGATAGATAGATAGATAGATAGATAGATAGATAGACTATAATTAATTGATACTACCATGATGATTTAATGATGTTATAAGAAGTTGAAGATGCCTCATGCTGCTTTTATGTAAAAGGTATCTTTACACCATGATCTTGCTAACCCAGTGCTGATAACAGTTAATTATATCATAATTTCCCAGTGCAAAAATATCCAGAATATATGGAAATATCGATGGAAATGGAATAATTCCTTGCGTTTCTAAACTTAAATATATTTATTTAAATTATTTCATAAATTAATCGAAATAGAATGTTACCATAGAGTGGAATGAGAGTGACTTTAGGAGAACGATGTGTGAAATTGGTCCAAAAAAGAGTGACACCTGCAGAGCTGACGGCCATTTTGTGAAGTGAGATGGAAATGTCTGAGTATAGCAATTAAAGAGTCAAACTTTTGTCCGGGGTGAATGGCCCCCTCTCATGTGTGGACATCTTTACTTGATGATCATTATACTGCCGTAAAAAGAATGGTTAACATAACTTGATATATCAATCTGGAAGCAAGTGTAATTAAAGTAGAAGAAGCAATCCAGAACAAACTGAAAGTAGGCTTTTCATATGTAGACCTAGACATAACTAATGCACTTGTCAAGTTTCGTTCAAATCGGCGTGTTAGTTTCGCCATAATAAAATCCTACAAGTTGCGAATTACTACAATCCTCATCCGCCATTCAGAGCTCTTTTTTTGCCCTAGACTTTACATAGTTTCTTTACAATCAGACTGATAGGTAGTTAGATAGATAGAAAGGCAGACAGATAGATGGATGGATAGTTATAGAGATAGATAGACTAGATAAATGAATAGACAAACAGCCAGGTAGATAAACAGGTAATCAGACAAATAGATTAGACAGATAGATAAACTGATAAACAGATACATGGATGGATGGGGTGAATAGAAATGTGAACAGAGAGATAGAAAGATAGACAGAAGGATGGATGGAAGGATGGGCCAATTGATAGATAGATAGATACATATATATACAGATAGATAAACGAATGGTGGCTAGTAAGAATGAGAGATATAGGCAGGCAGGCAGACACATAGATGTACTGATAGATAGACAAACAGATAGAAAACTAGATAGTTAGATACACCGGTAGACAGAAAGATTATAGTTAGGTAGCTGGGTAGATAGACGAATGAATGGATGGATGGATAGATAGATGAATGGATGGGTAGTTAGTAAGATAGGTAGATAGAGATAGGCTGATAGGTACATAAGTAAACAGATAGCTGTAGATGGATGTAGGGATAGATAGATAGATTCAGACATAGATGTACAAGGTAGACGCACAGACAGATAGTTAGATACATGGACCGACGGACAGACAAGCAGTTCGATAAACAGGTAGACAGACAAATGGTTAGATAGACAAATAGATTAGACGGATAGATAAGTACTGATAAATTAACATATTTTCTAATAGATTAATTTCTTAACAAGACCAATTTACGAAGATGAGTATCACGAAAGAAAGCGGCCCGAAAACCTGTCGTGAAAGTTTTTTTCAGTTATCGCTTTGAAATCAATTCAACAACTTGAACAATTGTGTTGTGTTCATTAATCAAAATAAACAGAGAGGGGGTTTTTCAATTTCTTAATTATTATCACTGGCTTTCTATATGACGAAATCAATTCAATTTAGTCATTGACTAAGAACAATTCCGCTGATTAGTAAATCTAAATAGTAAACTAAGTATGTAGTGTACGTTATAACAATTGCAGAAAAGGCTCATTCCATTACAGATTAAAAATCGGATGATTGTATCAAATCACCTAATATAATTAACTTATAAAGTTGATCGTTAGACGATTCTATCGAGTAGTCTTAATTAACGAATTTGAATATCAAATCAATTCATCAGTTAGCATCTAGTTGATACGACAAGCTGAAAGTTGACAGTTGTAGACCATAAATGGGACATCAAGAGAGAGACAGTCTGAAAAGGCGTGCGAGAAAGTTTCGTTTTCCATATGCAGTTACACGCGCAGGTTACTGAGACGAAAATGTGATGCTCAAACCGCTTTCCCAGTTCGTCACTTTCTCTTCATTTTCACCACCGATTAACGACCAATCAAACTTCAACAACCGTATAATTTCACCCGGTGAAAGTATCTGTTGTTGTTTTCCAATCAGCCATTAAGGTGATCCAATGAATAAGCCTATCAAGTCGATTCAACTCCACATCTAAATGTCGTTTCGATTTATATATTTAGATCGATTTCGATTATGATATATCGTCACGACTCGTATGTATGCCTATAGACTTTGACGTGACCTTTGACCTTAAATTGACACGATATTGTCATTTTAAAACATCGCGTATTTTGGTTTTCTTATGATTGAGTATGGAGATTAGTTGACTATGAACTCGACTTTTAAGTCGAGTTGGCTCAGTTCTGAACTGTACGGATGTCAAGTGAACCCGACGCAAGTCGAGGCGACTTGGAGTTGATTTGCGAGTCGACTCAACTCGATCCTTTGCGTTTAATGACTCGGCTTGACTCGTGATTTTGCTAATTAACTAACTCGACTTGAGATTTGACTCGACACATATCTTCAACTTTGACTCGATTCGACTTAAAGACCAAGTCCGTCGACTCGACTTGACTCGACTCGGGCCCAAGTCGAGTCGAGTCGAGTTCGTTGACATCACTACTGTACCGAGTGTCAATGAATCTTCTTAATTTCAGTTTAAAGTAACTTATTGCACTATTCGTCATTACATGAAAAATTAACAAATTCCGATGTAATAAAGCTAATACCGCGTGATTTTTAATTAGCAGGGGTAAATATACAATAATTGGTCAGTAATTATATAGAAAACCTGCTTTTATTTTAAATCAAACTGTGCTTAAAGTTAATTCAACATTAAAATGGTTTTATTTTTCTGGTACAGGTTGTCCGGCCAGCCAAATGGGCAGTGAAAGCAAGAAATCCTTTTACGTTTGGTTTCTGGGCGCGCGAGAATGTCCCGGACTTCGTGGCGACCATCATGTCCGACCTGTTGTCAGGTAAAACCATCATTACCTCATCATCCATATAATTCAATGTTCATTTCCATTGCACATTCCTGCGGTAAGCATGAGGAACCTTATACAATGCAAGCTACCATTTAATGTTAATGTAGTTATCTAATCATTTACCTTCGCAAATCCTATGAGCACTTTATGAGTCAAATTTATGATACGTTTGGAATGTAACTTTACATTTGCAACGTCATGTTTACATAACATGATTCCTTGCTACGTATACATCTACTATTACATCATAGTTTATTATAGTATTGTACTTACAATTACATAATTAACTGTTAACATTAGTTTGGTAGTTTTTCTTGATTGTACTTGGGTTTGAAGGACACACGGTTACTGTGTCTCCCAGAATACGTCTGACGTCATAGTGGGAAAATGCAAGTAGTTTTATGAGACGTTCTCTTTCGATTATTTATCCAAGGAACTGCTTTTTATTGCCTCGAGCCAATAACCTTTACAAAAATTCATTAAATAATATCAGGAATTTATAACTTTAATTTAATCAAAAGTTTAGATGAAGATACAATATCGATTTCCTGAAAGTCGTTTTTTTTTCAAACGACATTGGGTAACAGGTACTGTTTTGTTGATGTCAATCGGCTCAACATCGTATGGCAACTACGAACTGTCAATAATTAGATATCGCAATTAAGATAACTTTGATTCAAGTCATACTTTGAAACAATTGATTGGTTGAAATGAAGGTTGGTAACTTGGATATCTTCTCATTTGCGGTTGTATCTTTCGCGTTCGTTCTTTTTTGTTTGGTGGTTTTGAAACGCTCATCGCACACTTTCAAAAGAGTCGTGCATGATGATCATAGCGAGTTGTTGGATTGTTGTTGTGAAAGAAGCGCGCCCACTGTAGCCGACAGACCACTTTTTTGCTCGCTGTGTGCTAAATAACTTGAAACTTTCGCTCTTCTTCACATCCACATTATAGTCTTTTATTTTCTGATTTAATGTGTTATTTAAGGAAGTTGCTTATAAATTCTTCCTTGTTTCCCAACAGGCACTTGAAACAAAAGGAAGAAGAGCGAGAGCCGTCCAAAGTGACACTTCAGATCTCCTCCAAAGGCATCAAACTAATCGCCGAAGCTCTTAAGCATTTCATTCCGTCACATGCCGTCACTTTTGTCAGTCAGGAATCCGCTCCGGACGACGACATCGTCTCGGCAATTCTCCTACTCTACAACCCGATCACCAAGTGCCCCATCCACGTGCACAGTTACCGTTGCGATTCCGCCGAAACGGCCGTGATTCTTCGCCAGAATCTTCAGATTCTTGTCGACCTGCCGGACAACAAGCGCAAGATCCGCGACCTGGAGGACCGACTCCAGTCACAAGGTCTCTACTTGTCGTCGCAGACGGACAACCGACTCCTCAAGTCGTGCGACACCGGCTTTGGAGGCTCCAGCGCCGATCTGCTCAGCGCTACCGACAGCGATGACGATCACGACAATCACGCGACTCGGATTCCTCAACAGTCGCGTCACGCGACCAAGAGCCAGCGAAAGTTAACTTCCGCCCCCAAGGACGAGGAGGAAGAACGCATCACTCGACTCTTCGACTCGCTAGCTGCCGAACTGCGCGACAAACTGTCGAGTAGCGCGGCGCCGCTGCTGTTGCCACCTCGCGACTACGAAGCGCAACCGACGAAGGAGAAACACGCAGTAACCGGCCGGTCCCAGCAGCAGCAGCAGCACAGATTTCACGAGCAGATCCGCCAGAAAAAGGAGGACTCCAGCGGCCCTTCCAGCGGGATAGGATCCGACCTGGAGGAGCAAGTCACCCGCGGTAGGGAACAGTTGAAAAACCGCAGCTGCGAGAAGCTGGATTACCGCAGTAAGCAGCAGCAGCTGCAGCGTCACAGCTACCACGAATCCAGTTCTTCGATGGTCGATCGGAAGAACCTGGGTCGTTCAGCCAACGATCTAACCAAAATCCGCCACAGTAGAACCTATTACAGAGAAGCAGACGAACCTCCGCGAGGTAAAGTCCGCGAGGTTCTCTCCCTATTCGAATCGAAACACGAGAACGACAGGATGGTCGCCGGTAACCTGCGCAGCAAATCCTTCTGCAACGAGATCCCCGCCTCTTGGCTGCAGACCGGACGCAAGAGGAACAACACCCGGGGACCCATGTACAACGAGCTGAACGACCGGGAGAGATACCCGGGCCTGGATCGGGAGACGGCGCGTCTGGAACATCACCAGAGTTTCAGTCGCTTGAGGAGGAGCGCCGCTTACGAGGAACGCGTCAAGAGTTCCGACTTTCTGTACAGAAACTCGGATTTTGCTGATCGTGACGACTCGGTTCCGGTCTTTGTGGAAACGCTGGGCCACGGACACTTTCGGGCTGTCCGTGGACCCCTCGGTAGCGACAAGAAGCATCAAACACCTGCGCGGCGTTAACTTGAAACTTTAACGTAAACCTTGATTTTTTAAAACCCTTTCTCCCGTTTTTCAAAGTTAAGAAATATAATTAAGTTAAGACAATGTGCTTTGCATACTAATTTGAGTTGTGATTCAGTTTTGTTCTCTCGCTTCTTTTAAAAAATCGGAGCTATTCCAGTTTTTTCAACTACAGAAATTAAACTGAAATTACGACGCCCTGAATCCCGACTTGGAAGTTACCCTGCGGCTACAGAATTAAGTTGAGCTGAATTAGGAAATTTTAAATTTATATAGAAGTACCAGACGGTGATAAGTTGACAGTTTATTACTTGATAATTATAATTACGAGTTTAATTTTTTTTTCTAGATATCTATCTTTTCCATTCTTTTTTTTAATTTCTGAGGACAAACCCGCGCGAGAATTTTTTTATTTCTTTAGATTTTTCTCCGGAAGATTCCTGTGGTTTTGGAACTTATGGTCTTTTGTTCTGCCACTTGTTTGTCTGTGTAGCATCGTCCCTGACCTTTTTATACCTTAATACACGGATCTTTGTAATGAACTTTGGCCTTTACATTGAAAGCAGAAGGGGCCAGATCTAGCTAGCAGTGGAAAACGTAATACACGAACGGAAAAATTCAAGGAAACGCGCACCTGATGCCCTTGAGTTTGGCCATCTCTTGCTGTGCGCGCTCTTCAGATTCCGCCACTTCTTTTTATTGCTTTCTATTTTTTGCTAATCAAATCTAATTATCATTTTGTAAGTTTTTTTGGGGTACAAGAAAACCTCTTCAGTCGGCTAAAGAAACTGTAGGCTACAAAAATGCGCCAGTCACGACATCAACATCAATAACGGTCTTTGTCAAATGTTGATTATACAGTCGATTGCAAAACAAATTCAAGCATAATCAACTCAAACTTTAGAGATTTTCAATAGTTAACGCGTGCTAATTATATACAATACGAATAGCAAAAACAGAACCGACACATCATGCTAGTGCTAGATACTGATACGAGAGTCAACCAGTCTGATCAGCGGTTTTTGAATCTCATTTCGGTACTTGACTTCTACAATATCAAGGTTTAGAACACATTAGTATAACATGTAATTAAGCAATTTGATACTTCCTACGAATTGATTAATACCAGTTTTAAATATTAACCGAGTCGCAGGTAATATTTCCACACGTAGTACTATTTATCGCCGCTTGGTGGCGATCTCAACAGTAACGCACAACGCGCATATTTGACTTGGCAAACAACTGCGTTGTTTACAATCCTCGCGTTGGTGAAGCTAAAATTCGACACTGGTAAATCAAGGTAAGATTAGTCGTACTTAAAGCCTTTAACTCTAATACAACTTTGTAGAAATTATGTTTTATTGCTCTTTGCTTGCATATTTATTACGCAGAGGAAATCTAGGCTTGACTGGTTTGGGAGAAAAGACGTTTCCCGCGCAAACCAACGTTCTTCACCCTGAGGATGCCGAAGAAAGTTGTACGCAAAATTCCCGACAACTCGGACTCTGACGATGATTTCCAGGCAAGTGCCAAGAAGAAACGCAAGATCGCTGCCACGGAGAGTTCGGACGACAGTGATGTACCTCTGAGTAAAATCGCAGCCAGCCTGAAAGCCAGAGGAAAGTCAGCAGGTAACTTTCTATTCTTCATTAGTTAGTATTTTCAAAACTTCACTTTGAAATATGTGTGTGTTGTACTTTCAATCAAGTAATGTGGTAATTAACTTTGAAAATGCAGACAAAGCGTCACCGTCAAGAAAAACTGAGGGTAGCAGTAGCGATTCCAAAAGCAGTTCCTCGTCTGACTCGGATACAGAGCCGTCGGCAAAAACAGCGGGCAAACAAGTTTCAAACAAGCTATCCAATAGCAAGAACGCTGTTCAGAAAGCTGCTCGGAAAGCAAACGTCGAACCTTCAGACCTGGACCCTACTCCTAGGAAGAAAGCTGCCGAAAAACGCCCACTGAAAACTTTGAAGAAGTTGCGGAATTCTTCCAGTAGTGAACAGGAGGAAGACACGACGGGAGGCTCAAACGCTGACGGCTCCGACAGTGACAGAGAGGGAGAGACAGTATCGAAGGGTGCTAAAAAACCCGTAAAGTCGACTGCGGACGACAGCGACAAGGAGGATGAAACCAAGCGTGCTAAAAAGAAACCTCGTTCAAAAGAGCTCATCTCCTCGGACTCATCTTCTGATATGTCAGACCCGGAAATAAGCAACAGAACCCCGGCACGAGCCAGAAAGAAACGGGGAGCCACTCGCAAGACGGCAAAATCAAACATGCCAGTACCTGACTCGAGCGATTCGGAAAATGAGACGAAAACGAGAAAGAAATCCGGTTCAAAGGAGTTGGCCCAGGGCGAGTCTAGCGATTCCGACACGCACCGAAAGAAAGAGAGCAAAAAGAGACCCGTTTCCAAGAAGCTGGTCAGCTCGGAATCTCCCTCGTCAGGTTCGGGAAGCGACGCCAAAGAGATGGAGAAACTGGTCAAAAACAAGAACGGCAAACATACTGAAAATGAAAAGCAAGTGAAAAAGAAACCATTGTCCAAGGAGGCTTTGTCCGCGTCGTCCTCGGACTCGGAAAGCGAGCACGAAAAGATTAACAAGAAAAAACACATTGGTCCCATTGATAAGAAACCTGCGTCAAAAGACGATCATTCAAGCTCAAGCGAATCAGAAACCGAGTCCAAAGTGGGACCCGCACCGAGCCCGTCGAGTAGCTCTTCGTCTTCCTCTGACTCTGAACGTGACGGGAAAACAAAAGAGTCTACCGTGGCGAAGAAAGATGGCTCGAAAGACTCGTACGGTTCAACCAGTGACACGTCGATCGACTCCGACAGCACTGCAGCGGCCGAGAAAACTAAAAAGTCGACAAAACCCGAGAAAAAGGAAGAGAGCAAGAAAGAAGAGAAAATGTCCAAGAAACCTGGAGAAGATTCCAGAATCCTGAGGATGCAAAAGTACCTTCGCGAAGCCGGCATCCGGGTGCGGAATTACCAGCAGATCTGGGACGGCTGCAGGAGTAACAAAGCCCGCGCCAACAAGCTGCTGGAACTTCTGGAGAAAGAAGGACTCAAAGGGAAACCAACGCTGGAGAAATGCCGTAAACTGAGGAAGAAACGAGAAACCAAACAGGAAATTGCCGAACTTAACCTCTCCAATATCATTACGTCAGATACAGGTTAATATTAATTACAATCAGAGCAATTATTCCATAGTAACAATTAACGAGTGCTTTTTCTTAACGGTATTGCAGGAAGAAGTCGACGAAGTGCCGCTAAGGGAATGGACGTATCGAAACGGGACGATGCTACCCGCGAGAAGTCTCCCGCCTCGTCAGATTTCAAGAAAGTCTACAGTCGGCTGAAAGTCTTGGGCGACAGCGACAGTGACTGAATTCAGCAAGATGAGAACGAAGAATATTTACAGTACAATTTGATAAAATAAGTTTTGACAATAAAAAAAACGCCGTTTTGTCTTTATTTGATTGCGGGTGTCCCTATGTGTAAAAATATTAGATTTGCAATAAACACTCAAACTTTGTTAATTTTGTTTATCATGTGATCAACGAAATACTAGTGATTTAGTGTAAAAAAATTCTGATTCAATATTTATCGAATGTTTGAAATAGCTAAATTTTTAAAATTAAGTTTTAATCAAAATGAACTAAATGTTTTTAAAAGTATTTATCGCCGTCATTGTTGCTTATTTTTAATAACTAGCTTCTATTATATTGATTTCCTATAAATTCAAACATTTCAATTCTAAAGGGAGCAATTTATGTACGATTAACGAATAACGATCTATCAAAATATCCGCATGGCATAGATATTCGATTAATTGAATTAAAGCTAGCGCCTCTGCTATATGTTGGCAATAGTATTTTTTTGGATTGAAAACAAATCCAGAAACCAGAACGGCTTACGAAAATGAATTTTGACACAACCTTAAGTAACTTGTCAATTAAATTAGACAAATTAATTTTAACAAAATCAAACGAAAATATATCACACGGGGCCTTCGACGAGATTATAGCTTTTCTCTCCAAACACAAACTTAAGCAACATGTCGGGGACAGACAGATCAAGGTTTCATAAAAACGCAAAACCTTCAGATGATCTCTTTCTTTAAATTACTGATTCATCGTTTCTTATTACAGGAATTAGAAAATATCCTTTCAACATGTTTAAACCGCACGAGAACGGACGATATACTTCCGGCTCTGAAAACTTGCCAGGTCGCGTCTCACACTTTCCGCATTCCGGGATTCACGCTGTCGCCCAGTCTGGCGGAACGTTTTCTCGAGTGGATCCTTCAAGTCATCGAAAATTCTAGCGAAGAATTCGTTGGAGACGTTTTGGCGACCCTTGCCGAAGCCCTCTCGATTTCATCTGTCAAACTTGCCAAGGTATCTAGTACATCACGCACTGCTTTGGAAAACTTGACTGGAAATTTAAATTTTAATTTTTCTTCACTCAGAACCTGAATATTCTTATGGGAAATGACGGACTTTTGTGGCGGCTGAAAACTGCAGACTGTTCGTCAAATATCGAGTTACATGTTTTGGATGCCGTGTGCAACTTCTCGCAGTGTCCCGTGGATCCCGAGTATAACAACATCTGTCCAGAGGTTCTGGCCAATTGCATGAAGGTTTCCCTCCAAGCACTTGAAGAACTGACGAAGGTCGAACGGGCCGATACGAACAAGTGCAAAGTAATTCGGTTAAATTCTGATCGTTGAATAAATAGTACACCATCAGAAATAGATATGATATATTTTGTATATAACAATATACAATCTGTGAAATTAAATTTTTTGAAATTTTCGGTAATTTTGCAATCAGAATTTGTATATATTTAATGACTGCACGAGATTAATTCTAAATATGTTTATTGAAACACATAACAGGTTGCCATCTTATCCATCTGTACCATTGAGAATCTTCTCTTCCGTTTTCATTCTGAATGGAACAGCGAACTTGGAAAGATCCTGGGATATTTAAAAGCGTACATGTTTTTTGGCCTACCGGGACACAACTTGAGTAGCGTCCCGTTGATCCCCGCGTCACTCCCGCAGATTGAAGTTGCCCCGCAGAAGGAGAGCATCATCAAAACTCCCAAGCTGAAAAAGAAACGAATGAAGACGTTAACAACTAGAGACATTGATGATTATGACAGCGACTCGCATAAGGGTTTACCGAAGGCCGACACAGAGCTCACGTGGAGAAGCGCCAAAAATCTCAGCAGCTCGGACTCCGAGGTGTCGGACTCGGAGAGCGCTCGGAAGACCAGGGAGCGGGAGCTTCAGGCTAAGGTGAGGGCTGCTGCCCTATCTGCAGTCAACACTTTCCTAAAGGTAACTAGAAAAAAAAACTTCCATCTTCTACATTCCGTTGTTGGCCAAAACAAATAAAAGGTTCTCGAAAACTCATAATAGTAGACAGGAATTTAAGTGTAAAATTTAGTGTAGTGTGTCTAACATATTACCGTTATCTTTGGTGATTCAAAGCCGAATAACCTCATATAATAACCCAGTACTTGAATAACGTAATTATTATATTTATTGTATGGAGGGAATGATAAATAGAAATAGATGGCTGTACGGCTGGCTGGATAGTTGGTTGGATGGATGGATGGATGTATATATATATATATTCATAGATAAATAGATAGATAGATAGATAGATACCACCCTACCATCCTATAAATAGGTAGGTAGGTAGGTAGATGAGGAGATAGATAGGTAGGTGGGTAGATGGACAGATAGATAGATAGATAGTTCGATGGACATCTAGATAAATAGATGATATATATAGTTACACAAATGCGGTCCGGTAGGTAGGTCATTACATATGGTAGCATACAAATAATGATTTAGCAGGAGAATACAATCTCTAAACTCATGCTTACATCAGTAAAGTACCTAAGAGTGAAATCGTTCTCTTATTTAACTTTAAGCTTGTTATACATATGTATCATTAGCATCTCAAGTTATCGTCTTATTGATTTGGTAATTGCGACAGTTGGATTACTTTAATATATTGTCTGAAACAAGTGAATAATAAGTACATTAATAAGTCGTCCCATTAAACTATTATTACTGCATTAATATTAATTATTAATTATTACTATTATTATTATTATTTAGATGTTACTATATTACATATGTTATTGTATATTATACATTATATAGAACTGCGATCGTCGCCTGGTCTACGCATACTGGGCCGCTTTCTTACCGGACTCAGTTCAAGGACCCGGCCAGAACCGTTCCTTGATCACTCCCATCCTGAAGGATCCTTCGACCAAAGTCCGGTGCGCAGCCTCCAGCACCATGGCCACAGCTTTACAGATTGGTCAACCTATCCTGGCGACGGCTAGCGATGAAGAGAGGAGATCCACGGCGTTCATTCCCCTGTCGAGAAGCTTGGCTGAGATGGCTGTGACTGTTCACAGGTCGCTGTTATTGGCCCTGGCCGCGGAGCAGTCGACGCCGGCCGTTTTGCAGCTTCTCAAGTGTCTCGGAACCGCTGCCAGTGTTCTGCCCTTTGCCAAATTGCCACAGGGATTGGTTTCCAAGACGGTGACACAGTGCATGGTCTATCTGGACCACAAAGGTATAGAATGCAGCCGAACTTTAATTTTGATTACATTTTTTATTTTTTATTTTAAATTATATTTGCTTTATGTCTATTTGTATTAATCATTTTCTCTCTTTATGTCATTACGTCATAATTTCAACATATATTTTACTAATTCAGTGATTAAACTTTTGGAAAGAAATGGATGTTCGAGTGGCTTGTCTCTCTCTCTTCCGGATCGTCGCCAGTTGCCACGCCTCCGCCCGCGAAACCAACGAATCCCTGACCAGAGACGCGGACAGTCGACCGGCCACTTTGGCAATCTCGTCGCCCAAGCGCTGCTGGTTGATTGAACGCTGCCTCGCTGTATCCTCACCCCCTGTCCTGGAGAACTGCAGTCAGCATTCACCACTCAGACTGGAAGGCATCTTAGCCCTGGGAGAGATCGGCAAAGAAAATCTGGTTCTGGCCTACCCCCATATGGGCGATATCGTCGACGTCCTGTGCTCGAACCTGAAGCAGAACTTCGACCCTCTGCTCCAGGTCAAAGCCGCCAAATCCTTGACGTTGGTATTCTCCAGTATTCAGCAGGAGGCTCTGAAAGAAGAGCAGCCGGAAGGTATTTTCCAGCGCTGCTAAGATACAAACTTAATTCTGTTACGATAAGAATTAGGCTAACATTAAAAAATTGGGTTACATCAGTTAAACCAAAGTGGTTAACCGTGGAATACGTATAAACTTACCTGTTGAAATGTTAAAGTATTTAAAAGTAATACATTTAAAAAGTAGTTTACTTGTAAACTTGCGGTTTGAGCATATTTACTTACCCCTGGTTCCTATGGCCGACCATAGGATCACCGTTGGTGTCACGTGACCAGGCGGTAGCCCTATGGAGCCGGCTGCTGAAGAACGGACTCCCTGAAGCCTTGCAGGATGAACGAAATCCAGCACTGAGGACCGAGGCGTGTTCCCTGCTGGCCACTCTGGGATCAGCTTCTTTCGAGTGCTTAACGGTATAATGGCGTAACGAGACCACTGCTGTATTAACTATCAACTACCTTAAATTAACCGATTTTAGTACGTAATTATATTCCTTGATAGTTACTAGTTGATAGTGAGACGGTGTTCATACTCTTTGGATTTTGTTTTCCCCATTATTTTGCTATGGCAGAGGGAGCTGCGGGTCCTCTGCGTGACGCTGCTGCTGGGTTCAGCCGCCGATTCGGATGCCGCTGTCCGTGCTGCTGCTATCAGGGCCATAGGCTTCGCCGTCTCCTACAATACACTAAACGAGGTTTAAACTTTTGTTTATTTTTACCGGAAATGAATTGTTTAATATTGCTTGATATGATCACGTTTTACGAAATAAGTATTCGCTTTTGATTTACGCTTTAAATTAAAGTTTTAAAATCGGAAAATATGAATTGTTTATTTGATAGGTAATAATTGCTTTCAGTATATAATTATAATTTATATATATTTATTTCCTTTTTTAAAAAAATAAATAAATAAATCTTTTAAGGACCCGGCCTTTTTGACGGACGCCTCAGAACTGATCCTCTCGCTTCTCAACGACACAAATCCTATAGTTTCGCTAAATGCCAGCTGGGCGCTGGGGAACCTAGCAGATGTCATCGACAAGAACATGTAATATTCTAGCTAAAGTAAAAACCGGGAAAAAAACGTTTCTGTTTTTAGATATATATTACGATTTAATTTAATTGAACATTAAAATTGTAAAGATGTGTAATTGCTGTACAGGAATGCACTGCACGACGAATTGGCCGCCTCTTTCATCTGGAACTTGATCTCTGCGGCGACCAGCTCCGCACAGGGCCCGGTCAAAGTCCGGGTGAATGCCGTACGGGCGTTAGGGAATCTACTGAAGAACGTTCAGGATTTACCCGAGCCTCATAGCACTCAAGAGAAGTGTCTCAACTCGGCTATTACTGCCCTAGTGAAGAACATCACAACGGGGAATCTCATGAAGGTTACTTTCGAGTGCTACAGAACTTGTATTTATAATATATATTAATTATGGTTAAGTGTAGCTTAATTTGTGACCGCACTGTGTATAGGATCAAGATGATAGATGGACACAACACGGAACACGTTTTTGTACACAAGTGTATTGCTGTTTGATATAATTAATTCCTTCACTATATTATTTTAGTAAATCTTGCGTTAATAGTTAATTTATGTTATGCCATTTTGTGTAGATGATAACTGAAGTCGTTCTACTTCATTGTTCCATGTTTCCCTGTAGAATCGGTGGAATGCGTGCTACGCGACCGGCAACGTCTTCCGGAACACTCGTTTAGTCAAGTCGTCATCGTGGACGGTATTACCTTCCCTTTAACTCACGATAAAGCGCAAGGCATTTAAAATGATGCGTATTACATTGCAATAATTGTAAACCTTGCATCCCGTAAAATTATGAAAAATCCGCGGTTAATAAACTTATGCGTATTTACTTAATCTACATTTAAATAGACGGTGTTGATAGAGGCACTAACATCTACAGTGGCCAACTGCAAAAACTTCAAGGTCCGTATAGCGGCAGCCACTAGCCTCCCGTTGGTGACGGACAGAGACGTCTGGGGCGTTAACCTGATCAAGTGCTGGGGAGTCCTCGTTTCTTCGCTTGGCAACCCCGACCAGAGCATAGCCTTCAGCGAGTACCAGCATCAGGAATCTTTGACGCAGCAGATCTGCTTCACCTTGAGCAAAATGGTTCTCTGCGTCCGGGTGGACGACCTCGAGCCCCTCTGCGAGCTGACTACGGGCTATTACGAACTGGCGGTCAAGAGCTTTGAAAAAACGCTGCGGACGCTCTTGCCCGAGAAAATGGAGTGCTTTGTCGACGCCAAGGAGAAGCTGGAGCGACTGAAAACGAGCGCCTTGAATTCGACTCGGCGGGAAGCTGTAGATATGTTTCTGAAACTGTACGAACCGCTTCATTTCTCTGCTGATTCGTTTTCTGCATTGTGAATACTATTTGTCAACATTAACTATAATACAATAGCTGTTTTCAACATTGTATTAAGAAGGGAAATAAATGAATTGCTTTCGTTCGAGACTGGCATAATTAACAACATAGGCGATGCCTTAATTTTCAAATCCAAATGGTTAGCACACGCGCACGCTAACCGCCTTAATTTATGATTCATTTCATAATTAATGATCTGGTAGAGACAGATCGGCAAGTCCAAGGATGTGTAGGCTTAAAACTTCAACGGCGCTGTCAACAACTGCGTATACTTCAAGTAGCAACCGCTAGGTGGCGTGATAATACTCGTTCCCCCAGTTATTTAATGTTAAGAAGCGGCATTAGACTAAACGAAGTCGTTCTATTGGTTTATAATTATATAAATAGTCTGGTAGTCGATATATCTATAAACGAAATTAATTTATCATTATCGATTTCGAAAATTGTACAGGTTTAGGCGCGAAACTTGGCCATTCCGTTCCGTTTCGAACGCAGAAGTCGGCAGAAGGGGACGAGACACTGAGGTGAACGGACGTGACCACGTTCGCTCCGTGAGAAAAAAACTAACTAAAATGGCGTACTGGCTAACGATTCTCGTATTTGTTCACTTGATAGTCCGCCCGGGTATGGTTTTGCTTTCCCCTTAAGACTTTCAAACTCTTGTGAACTTTTGAGATCTCTTTTGTGTGTGTTCTTTTCTCCAGTTATTCTATTTATTTTCATTCTATTCCGAGTGTTAGACTCGTCTACTGTTCCGAACGTTACATCGCGTGCGTTCTTTTTCAAAAAGAACGCGTTGCTTTCTGCTCAGCCATAAGACAAGACCTCATCTAATTTAAACCAACCATTTTTAATTTGCAGTTTTACCTGTACTCGATCTAATGATAAGAAATGGGCTTTAGTGTGACTGTTGGATAGTTGATTAAATATTCACCACCTTTTTCGTTATAAACAAAGGAAACCAAGATTGATCCTTTTTAAACAAGGACTTCATTTATATATATTATCTGGAACCAAGTTACGTCATTTCCTACCAATAGGGAGAGCCTATATGTTTCTACATGGGAGGAGCCAGACAAGTCTGGGCTGGTCCGGCCAAAGTGTCCTGTAATGACTCACGTCGACTTAAGTGAGTCATCAGTACTCACTTTGAGTCATATATCATTTTGAAGAGCTTTTCACGCTCTTCGAAACTGCAAGTGTATAACAAACATACAGTAGCTGGAACTTGAATTGATGTAAACAAATATAATATACGAGTTTATCGACATGGTTTTAACTTCAGGTGCTTTGGACAAGGAGAGCCTGGCTGCGGATCTCGCACTCTCTGGCCCAGCGACTGGAATAAGCTCCAGCGCCGTTTCCACTGCGGCTACTGCAAGCAACAACGGAACTTTCCCGCTCCTGAGATGTTCCGCTGCTTTTAAAGTTAGGACACCCCTGATTTGAATAGAATTGTTACAAATTTCTAGTATAATATGAACATTTATAACAATAAGAATAATATTTATAATACGAACAGCATATTATCATAAATAAATTTAAATTAGTTCAACACATAAACAGAAATTTTAACTTCACAACTTTGGAATTGAAAAAATATTATTAATAAACAGTTAATTCAGTTAATTAGTTCGGGTTACGTTATTATGAATAACCTTGCAGAACTGGCTTGATCTGGATGGATCCTTACTGGACGGTATTATAACGGACCTCGTGCCTGGCTCCGAAGAGTTGTGGGCAGGTTACTACTGGTATATTAATTCTGTCCTCTACGACATAGTATGATTATCTAAATTAACGTTAATTAAAATTAATGTAAATTCTTTTATTTTTTGCAGCAATTCCACTCGGCCTTTGCAGCTGATCAAATCCAACAGAAACTACGGCTTCGACTGCTCTGTCGAATCTGCGGATCCCGAAGAGCGGATGGCAGCAACTTTGATCGATGCCCTGGCGGCTATTGATGCGTACCTCTGCGCTAATAACTCTACTGCGTTAATCCGTAATTTGCCGGATCTAAAAAATTCATCAACGCTTACTTTGTCCTAAATATCAAACTTGGAGTACTTAAGTTAATAACACTTAGTAACAATTGTAAATATCAACTACTACTTATTATTAATATATATAGAATATATCTTAAACTTTATAGATTTTAATCAAGTTTGATCAGTATGTGTCTAGTGATCATTAGTCATCCATGAATTACACAACACAGTAATGTTTAGTTGCTATAATTACCAGCTATTATTACTTATGAGTTATTCTGTAAGTATTTCTTATAGTTATTACTAAAATCTCGGACGAATTAATACCATTACCATTAAGCAACTTACGTAATTCTACGTTTTTAACAATATTTGTTCGATGACAGAACTGGCAGTTGAAGGTAAAGAATGTGTCAAGACCCTAGGACGAGCCGTTCATTCCTGCGCTGGCACCAGCTCTTTTGAGGATCAGCAGCCGCTGAAAACCATCCTGATCAGCAGCTTGTCAGACAGTGACGAGTGCAGGCAATAGCATATTCCAGTTTAATTATTTTGACTATTTCGTGCACGCGTTGAAGTTTAGAATCTAATGGCCTAACTACATATAACATCATGTGTGCCAAATAATTATAATTTAGTTCAGTAAGCGCAATTTAAAGTATTGAGGTCAATTTGATTATTTCAGGACCTTGGCAAACTCGGAAGATTGTATTTCCGGCTCCCTCGAAAAGGAACCGTTTTGCACGGAGACGCAGCAGCGTCAGTGGGGCGAAATCATCGGCCTTTTAGTCGCTCCTTGCGTGCCTACCAGTAGCGCCAGGTCGTCTACAGCCATCACTACTTCAGCAGCTACCTCTGCAGCATCGGGTACGATAACTACCGCAGCTTCAGTGCAAGTGACTGCAAGTTCTGCTGCTACGTTTGAAACAGCTGCAGCTGTTGGACGCCGTACCTCTGGTGCGACTTCGGTAGCAGGTATCAACCCAGCTTGTAGTTCAGTTGCAGTTTATTGTGTTGTGTTGTGGTCATGTCGAAAATGTCGTTATTGGTTGTAGGGCATCAAGACACACCATATCATTTTCACGATATTGTCATGATATTGTCACGATATGCCGTATTGGTGTTTTCGACATTGGCATAACATTTTTAAACAATTGTAGTTTCCTCACTTTTAAATAAAAATCAACAACTTTTAAATTTAAATTATCTGCGATTTAATATAATACAATACAATTAAATTTAATAAAAATTTGAAATGTTGATAGAACTTAACAAATAGTAATTTAATAATATAATTAAATTTCTAGTTAAATATTCTTCAATTTTCGCAGCTTCGCCAAGTGCACCGGCTACCACCACTTCCGCCGTGGTTCCCCTGACTACCGAAACTACCGATTCAACTACTACTACTACTACGTCCAGCACTCTACCTGAAGCTAGAGTTACAGAAACCTTGGAAACGGACTTGATTACCGAACCTGTTTCAGGTCATGAATATACGACCGACGTAGCGACAGTATCGGCACAGAAGACAACTGCACCAACGGGCAATACTTCCAGCGCTGCAGATACCGTCTTTTGCGGGGCTTTCGTTCTTGTGCTGCTACTGCTAGTCGTTGAATGAGCTCGACTCACTGATCAGTATGATCTTAATGTGATCTGTTTCCAATATTTTTCTACTGCCTAAGGGAAAATTTCGAAGCAGCAGATCCTTTGGACACATAAAAATTCCTCATTTTCTTCTAAATTGGAGAACCTTTATAATTATTAACTTTAATTATTATCTAACTTAACTATTTAACTAACTTAACTTATTAACTATTATCATACATTCCTTGTGTGAAGAAATTGTCGTTTTCTTGACCTTTGTTCTACAGGGATGCGGAATAAATAGTTCTGTGCAATTCCGGGCTTCCTGCACGTAATTCCATTGGTGTTTTGTGCGAATGCAATCTATTAACAAGTTTGTTTAGGCGCAATGTCGATTAAAATTCATACTTGATCATTTACAGTTTACTTTAGCAAAGATGCCATTATTGTTCACTGTATGCATTTAATTTCTGTATTTTGATCTATTTTTAGGATTGTCATTAATTTTGATAACACTATCTTTAATATAGCTGGTTGTCATCGGATCCTTGAGAATGGGTGTCAAGCGGGATTTAAGTTTCTTCAGTGCAAGTTTGATTCTACGTTTTGAAATAAACATTCAAGATAAGCGGGTATTAGATCGTATATTAGATATTGTATTGATAGATATATATTAGATTGCGGGGATTGTACGTGTAAATAGAAGCACCATATCATTGTGCACTTTAATTAGACAGAAACAAAGCTGGCTAACACCTATGCATGACGAGTGTCGCCTAGTGCGGTTTTCGTGGTCGTTTAGTTCACATTCCTGCTGCTAGGTGGCGCTGGTTTGACACAAACTTCAACCATTGTAAAAGAGCGTCTACACAATCGTCCAACAGACTGTAAACAACGGTTCTGAAACAACGAAAATGAGTTTACGTAAGTATTATTCTTGTAATAAATTAATGCTTATGATTTTATAATGTAATTGGATAGAAGTCTATTATCTTGTTTGTCGTTAAGAAATCACTGACGAACTGCTGAAGAAGTTTGGCAACAAGTTAAACGGAGACCCCAAAAATCTTCTGGCTCAAAACATTGTTTGCAAATCTGACCCGTTAGAGCCGTGTTTGAACAGAAAAGCTCTGGAAAGCTATCAGCATGTGTTCACGCACAAGGTACGTTGGCGTTTTAGAGGGTGACAACGCAAGCCCATCATTAAGGGAATGTTGACTTGTTTTTCAGATCAAGACGGAGGGAAAGCCCATGACGAACCAGAAGAGCTCGGGACGCTGCTGGATCTTCGCTTGCCTTAACTGCATCCGCGTACCGTTCATGAAGCAGTTCAACTTGGACGAGTTTGAATTCAGTCAGGCGCATCTCTTCTATTGGGACAAAGTAAAACGTCACCATGACTGTATGCCATGCGGTTGGAACTATAATAGATCATGTTTTATCTTTACTTTAGATTGAAAGGTGCAACTACTTTCTTCACAATGTTGTGGAAACCGCTAAGCGGGGAGAAACGGTTGACGGTCGTCTGTTTTCGTTCTTGGTACAGGTATGTAACAGCAGGAGTTCTTGCAACTTGGCTGACGATGACATGTCTCGACTAGCGATAACTCAACTCCTCGCATCATTTGCATTGAGCTTGTACTATTAAGTATCGGGTTTGTTTTGCCACTACGTAAATGTCATTATAATGTCCTAGGATCCGTGTGCTGATGGCGGTCAATGGGATATGCTGGTTAACCTCATTACCCGATACGGTTTGATGCCGAAGAAATGCTTTCCCGAGTCGTTCAGCTGCGAGTCGTCGACACGGATGAACGCCATCTTGAGAAGCAAGGTATTCTGACCGAAAACAAGATGACTTGCCTTCATTCTTAGAAAAAAAACATTTAAAAGAAAAATTAATCGATATTTCGTGTGTTTGCGAGTCTAGTTGCGGGAATACTCCAGGAGGCTCCGCTCTTTGGTGGACGAGAAAGCGAGCGATGACAAGGTGAGAATCCAGATCGAAGACTGCATGGAGGAAATCCACCGCATCGTGAGCATCTGTTTGGGAGTCCCACCGGAAACTTTCACGTGGGAGTATTACGACAGCAGCAAGCAGTACTGCAAGGTCGGGCCCGTCTCTCCGAAGGAGTTCTACGAGCAGCACGTTAAGCCGTACTACGATGTCGAAAATAAGGTACCTGGTATATCCGACCCGAATCGTATTATTATACCGTTGCTGTCTTTTTGACTTGCATTTATCAAATCATCGACACATTATCAATTATGGAGATGAATATTTTAAAAAATTCTTTTTTAAAATTTGGTACTGCAATCCTTAATAAACCCCATTTTTAAAGATATCGCGAAGAAAATTAAGTTGAAATTGCAATTCCTTTGATTTTTGAAATAGATTTGCCTCGTTTCTGATCCGCGGCCTTCGAATACTTACGGTCGCGCGTACACCGTCGACTGCCTGGGCAACATGGTCGGCGGACGGCGGACCATTTACAACAATCAACCTATCGACGTCCTGGCCAAACTGGCTGCCACCTCCGTTCAGAATAACGAAGCTGTATGGTTTGGCTGCGAAGTGACTAAACGCTTTGCCGGAACGCAGGGATTGCAGGATCTTACGGCGTGAGATATTCGCATAACCCTGCGCCATTTCTTACAACTTCAGACTTAAAAAATTAATGATTAATTTTTTAATTTCAAATTTCATTCGTTTTAAGCAATCACTGATTTTGTAGCGACTCGACTAAGCTGTGAAATTATTTGACTGAATTAATTGTATAATTGAATATATGCTTAAAATAATAGTAGCAACTTGAACATCATACTTAATTTAACCTTACTTAACTTATCCGTAACACAATTAAATTCGGAAACAAAGGATTATGTATTCCGTATGTGTCGGTCATCCTTTATTCAATCTGCTGTCCTTCGTTTAACTAATACAGTTGAAATTTCAATTAACTTAAAATTGATGACAGGCACAATTATCCCCTGGTCTTCGGTGTTGATGTCTACCTGGGCCTGAATAAAGCAGAACGTCTCTTGTACGGAGATTCCTTGATGACTCACGCCATGGTCTTCACTGGAGTCTCACTGGATGTAAGTAAAAATATGAGTCTCAAAATTTTATATTCTTATTAAACACAAAATACGTCGTCCAGATTAACTACAGTTAAGAGATGAAAACTGAATAATCATCTATAATTAATTAATTATTGTAATGTAATAATATATAACTGGAATACTTTGTTGAAAGGACGAAGGAAAACCTTGCAAGTGGCGCGTGGAGAACTCCTGGGGAGAGGACCGCGGTGACAAGGGCTACTTCCTCATGACGCAGGACTGGTTTGACGAATTCGTCTTCGAGGTGGTCATCGACAAGCAGTTCGTCCCCGACGACGTCCTCAGAGTCAACCAACAGGAACCAGTGGTTTTACCTGCCTGGGATCCTATGGGAGCCCTTGCCTGACTTTTTCAAGTATAATCCGATTTCAGTCTCTTTTGGATTGACCAACTTTTCTTTGTTGGAATTATTATTACGTCGGATTGGAAGTCGGGAAAACGCAATTAACTCTTTAAAGTAACTAACCGTGCGTGGGGTGAAAATACATAGTGCAGGTAACTGGCTGCTTGGACAGTAGTCCAGTAGGTTTTTACATCTGATTGACATATTAAAGATAATTTTATTAGCCCTTATCGTAAAACTTAAAGTCTGGTAAACAAGTTACTGTTTGTCTTTTGTGAGTTTCGACGCGTGATTCAACAGATTACGTCAGCTGCTGGTCTGGTCGGGACGGTGTACGTACGTCCCGTGTGATTATTTTTGGAAAATGACACTGACTGTTTGTTTGTCCAGTGAACGAAGGTAAACAACAAACACGTTCAGCAGATATCAGTGGACAACGGACTCTTGATTCTTGACAGGTTAAGATTCCTGTATAAATGTCTTTCCAGTTGAATGAGTCGATTAAAACAGAGGAGCATTAAAACTTAAATCAATTAAATTCATGATTGGTAATTGATGGTTTGCCGTCTGATTGGTTTGTTTCATTCATCAAGGGCTGTTTCATTTAATTAAATTAAGTATGATACTACGCAACACAGTTAAAAATAGCTAGTTCAACTGATATGGAGTATATTGTCTAATATGCTAGTTGGTCGTCAGCACATCAACTTTAATTTGAGTTTTCGGAAGAAGTAATTCAGAGTTTGACGTGCGAATATCAAAATGCGAACGACGGGAAAGGGAAAGAACTAACGGTTTTTTTTCCCAACGATACAGCGAAATCAAAACAATGTCCAACTAGGGGATGGATGGGAATATAATCGTTCACTGTAATTGCTTTCTTCCTTTTCAAAAAGGGCGAGCGAAACCCTAGCTGAATTCGGTTCCATCTTTCTAGATTCTCCGTCACCATTTCTGCACATAATTTTCTGTAATATCGTCATTAGTTACAGACGTATGTATAAATAAAAAAAGTGATTACAAATGAATTAAATATACTCCGTTGTACTGGACAGTATTGTCAGGATACTGTTCAGTGAAATTTCTAAGCACATCAAGTTGTCAGTTTAAACTGAAATCAGTTACTTAAAATCAATGATTTGTACAACCCGAGCAAATCACGTTGAATCTTTTTAAAACCGATAGACGGTGGTAAATATCGAGCATGATTTGAACTAGAGATGCCCTGGTCCTACGGGCCGTACGAGAACCAGTGATGCAGCGTTAAGGACAATGGCGCCACCGGCTAGACTCCGCCCATGAGGCCGGCGCCATAAGCCCCCATGCCATCCGCCATGAAATGCCGGCCTCTGCTATCACCCTATTGGTTAATTTATATATCGAACCTTTTCTCATGCGTCTCTTAACGCTGCGTGACGGCGGGCATCTCTGGTTGTTTCTGTGCTCGAAGAATAAAATGACAGTACCGCAAGTTAACTGTAAACATGGTTCAGATTCCGCACTGCTGTGATCGCGCGTCTCGAACATTTCCCATTGATGTGATTCTTTTAAAACCGTTCTGTTTATTCACTGTATGAGATTCAATTATTATAAACAGCAACTATCTCCCATGTTATTTGTTTGTTTCTAAAAATTCATTCAGCTGCAGTTCGACTCAACTAGACTCGGCTCAACTCAACTCAACTCAACATTAGCTCGACTCAACTCGACCACTCGACTCCACTCAACATGACTTAACTCAACTTCAATTCCACTCAACTCGACGACTAAATTCGACTCGACTCAACTTAACTCAGCGCAATTCGACTCAACTCAATTCAATTCAATTTGACTCAACGTCAATTCGACTTGACCCGACGACTAATTTCGATTCGACTCAACTTAACAACGCAGCGCAATTCGACTCAACTCAGTTCAATTCAACTTGACTCGCTTCAACTCGGCTCAACTCAACTCAACTCAACTCAACATCAGCTCGACTCAACTCGACGACTCGACTCGACTCCATTCAAATCAACTTAGCTCAACATCAGTTTGACTCGACTTAACTCAACACAACTCAACTCAACATCAGTTCGACTCAACTCGACTCTAATCTAATCGCCTAACTAACTCTAATCTAACTCTATTCGACTCTAAAAATTCAGATCAACTCGACTCAGCTCAATTTAATTCAACTCGACTTGAATCAAGTCAACTCGAGTCGAAAAGACAACGAAAAAAATCAACTCAAAATGACGACGAAAAGAAAGCTGAACAAGCGAACCGCACGAGTTCTTCACCGTGCAAAAAAAAAGAGGAAGATCCGCTAAGATAGCCCTGGGGGGAAAACTTGGTTGGTCAAATCCCGAGAGATGTAGGTCGTTCACTCTTTTGGTTGTTTGCCATTCGACAAGAATTTCTTCTACCTGCTGCTTCGAGTTGTGTCCTTGATGGACGAGAAAACGCTGTCAGTCGGTCACAGACTCGAAGACACCGTGTGCGCGTTCAATCGCACACGCAAACAAGTTTTCCCGTTTTTTTTTCACTTTCATATTTCTCGTGCGTTCAGTCCTGTACATGTTTGGTGGGTTGTTGGTTTTGTGTGCACAGCGCTGACAAAAAAACGGGAGATTCGATAAAGTAATCAACCGTGTGTATCTTTAAAAAAAAACAAACGCAGACGGGTTTCGTCTGATAAGCAAGGCGACAATCTCGATTTATCTTCGTGTGTGTTATTTGAAGAGAAAAAGTTATCCTCCCGACTTTGATGTTTGATGAACAGAAGTAGAACACAGTTTGACATAAACGTGCGCGTTCGCTAATAAACTGCAGGCGATTTCGTAAAAGGATTTTTTTCTTTATATACGAAAAAAAATTTATTGGTGAAAACGGAAATTGCCGAGTTGAAACGACAATGGAGAATTCAGTGCGGTTGAACGAGAAACAAACTGCTGTCTTAAAACAGGTAACTTGATTTCTTAACTAAAATTATATCCGTTTAAATTGGTTAACCTATGAAACTCACTTTTATCGCTAGCGATAGATAGATTAGATAGTTAGACAGATAGATAGATAGATAGATAAATAGACAAACAGACAGCTAGATATAAATAGATAGATAGATAGATAGATAGATAAATAGACAAACAGATAGATAGATATAGATAGATAGATAGACAGATATATAGATAGGTAGACAGATTGATACTTGGATAGATATATAAATAGTTAATTAGATAGATGGAGAGATATATATCCTAGAGAGATAGATAGACAGATAGGTAGACAGATAGATAGATAGACAGATAGACAGACAGAATCCCCGCCTCCGTAATTTGTATTTATTTTTTGAAACTGCGTTTTGCTTAAATAATTGTTTAAATTTGGTTTTTAAGTAACAAAAGTAAGAAAAAATCAATCCAAAGTATTTGTTGCCGTTTAATTCTTAAACTTATATTCTCATTATTCCTGATTGTAAATTTGATCTCATTACTTTTTTAGCTGGCTTTCGTTTGTATTATTCACAATTATTTTCTCTTATTGGTAATTCATTAATTCAATAAATTTTAATCACAGTTTAGGGAAGCCGTCAAAGACTGCGATCTGAAGAACCAGAGCGATGCTTTCCTGCTAAAATGGCTCGTCGGTAAAGTTAAAAACTTTAACCATTACAACAGTAATGTTAAAACCTTGTGATTAATTAAGTTGGCGAATTCACTGATTGAAACTATTCGAGCCAATGGCTTCACAACTACCTCAGTGTAAAAAAACAAAAAAAACAGCAGCAGGTCGAGAAGCTGCTGAACGACCTACTAACCGCGTCTGCCTGCTGAATTTGGATCAACATCAGCAGTCTCAGCAGTACTAGACTGGAACCAGAGCTGTTTTTTTTTGTTGCACTGAGGTCATCGTTTTCTTATCTTCAGGAATAGATAAACTGAGTACTTAAACTTGATTGTAATCGTCGTTTAAAGCTGATTGGTTGAATTGTTTACGTAAAAATTAAAATAACAAAATTCTATTTTTTCTTTAGCCCGAGACTTTGACCTCGGCAAGGCGGAAAAAATGCTACGGACTGTAAGTAAACAAAACAGGAACTAAATTAATTAAAATCGAGGGATTTAAACTTTTTTGGGTCCAATAGTCGTTGGAATGGCGTCGAAAATTCCGCGTGGACGAGTTAACCGGTGACTGGAAACCGCCCGATGTTATGAAGCGCTACTTCCCCGTCGGGCTGTCGGGACACGACAAATTCGGATGTCCCCGTAACTTATAACTCGATTCACTTATTCTCATATTTTACGATTCATTAGAATGAATACGACACAGTCAATTAATTACTAGCTAATTAACTTTGAATTCATTAATTGATAATATCGTGGCTAATATCTGATTGACTTACTTGTTGACGTACATTTCCAGTTTGGGTTGTGGCGTACGGTCGAGGAGACATCCGCGGGTTGCTGCAATCCGTGCGCAAGAGGGACTACCTCCTTTACGTCCTCTGGATCGTGGAGAACAGCCTGCGCGAGATGGAGTCCAGCAGCCGGAAGAGCGGAGTGCCAGTTACGCAGCAGACGATCGTCTTCGACCTGGAACACTTCTCCATGCGCCACATTACGCACAGACCCTGTACAATAGCCTAATTAATAACAAACTCCTTAATATACTTAAATAGTTAGTTAACTTATTCGTTATAGTGATAACTTTGTATTATATCTGTTATTAGTCGATTCGTTAATTGAATTAAAGTTAATGTGATACTAATTTGAGAATAGTTAACAACATTAACGATCATTGAATGGATTGTTTGAATAAAGCGATGGATTCTGCGATTCAGCTGGTGCAGATCTACGAGGCCAACTATCCCGAGATGCTGCGGAGGGTCTTCGTGGTCAACGGTACCTTCAGTCCCCGATACCTTGACTCAGTTTTATTTTAAATTAAAAACTGCAATAGCCATTATAAAGTAATTACTGTTAAACTTTAAAATAAGCAATAACAGACTTAATTAGTTTGCTATTATATTTAGATTTAAACAAGAGTAAATCAAAATAAAATTAATTTGCAGCCCCGAAAGTATTCACCATCGCCTTTTCGATGCTGAAACCGTTCCTGCACGAGGTGACGCTGAAGAAGATCAGCATTTTCGGCAGCGACCAGCAGCAGTGGAAAGCTGCCGTCCTCAAGGAAGTCGATCCCGATCAACTGCCGGTTCACTATGGCGGCAATCAGACCGATCCTGATGGCAATCCCATGTGCCTGTCCAAGGTTAACATACCAAACATTAGAATTAACTTCCTAAAGGATAAAATAAATCAATATCCTAAATCATTTATATTAATTTCTGTAATTTAACTTTAACTGCATTTTAAATCAATTCAACTCAGTTCAATTCATTCAATCAATGGGCGGAATAGCCAGCAAGCTAAATTCCTGACAATTACATTATACTTAACACGGAATCACTAGACGACGAGGCTAACTACGAGTGCAACTACTTTCCAACTAAGCTGATAAATAGTGAATACTAATAATATTAGCAACAACTGAACATTTCATAAATAATAGATGAATGATTAAATTTTAAAAAAATGATTGAATTGAAGATTTGCATGGGAGGAGAAGTTCCTAAATCGCTGTACTTGAGCAACAGCCGCTCAGAAGCTAAAAGTGAATTGAAGCCCTTGACCGTGACCAGCGGCTCTACCCAGAAGCTGGAATTCGACATCACCGAATCAGGTTCAGCTCTCAGGTACTAACTCCATTTAAAATAATTCAACAGATTATATTAGATTAATAAATAACTGAAATCAATTAGTTACCCAAAGAAATTCAAGGTCACATAAGGTCAACTTGTATTTAGTTAACCGCTGATCATACGTAACTAATTACATTAACTGTAGAAATCTAACGATACGAATATCACAGAATTACCTGAAACGAGACAGCCTGCCTATTTTGTTAACTTCGAGTGGTGATTTCAATAAG
Source organism: Leptestheria dahalacensis (assembly GCA_022114935.1). Classification (NCBI taxonomy): domain Eukaryota; kingdom Metazoa; phylum Arthropoda; class Branchiopoda; order Diplostraca; family Leptestheriidae; genus Leptestheria; species Leptestheria dahalacensis. The sequence goes on along the minus strand of JAIQCU010000308.1, from coordinate 9,334 downwards.
TTGACGATCGATTGATAGGTGGGAGTTTAAAACTGACGACAGTGATATCGCTTTTGGAGTCTACCGTAAGCAAGGTGACCAGATCACCGAGTACGTGCCGCGGGATCGCGTCGAGAGTCACATCGCCTTGGAGGATGGAGAGATCACCTGCGACCTGCCGGGACTCTGTAAATTCACCAATTCGCTTTATTCAATATTTAAATTCCATACATTACTTGACTTAATTCTTTTTAAATTGATTTCAAATTAGAATAGTTAACTTGATTTCAGTTAAAATCAATTAACATATTGATTTCCAGGAATTCCAATCAGATTAGCCGTTTTTCGTTGTTTAGATGTCGTCGAATTCGACAACAGTTACAGCTACTTGCGCTCCAAGAAGGTCTGGTACTCGGTCTCGGTGATACCACCAGAAGCAGCCACTGCCAAAAACGGTTCTTCCGACAGCGACTAGTATTTCCTCCATAAACAAACATTATAATGGAAATCTAAATCAATTAAATCTTATGTAAAACAAAAAGGAAGGAAAACCAAACTTGTCCAGAGAACCTAGTTCTATTTGGAAAGTCAGTCCTAAACTGTTTTCTGTTATCGTTACTAAGCGGGGGTGCGTCAAGCGATGTCCACGACATCAACAGGGGGGGACTATTTCATCGGTCAATACAAATTTAATTTAAATTATCCAAAATTTTATCGTTTATTGCGGGAAAAAATTCACATAAATTGTAAACACGTAACGGGTTTGGGGGAACGCGTCAATTGGTCAGCTCTTACGGGCTAGACTCTGTTTCACCTTCTTCAGGACGTTCTTAACCTTATCGAAGATACCGATGGGTGCGACTTCCTCCAGCGGGATCTCGGCCATCCCCTGAGCGAATCTATCCAGCGAGGGGACCGATCCGTAAGGGGAGAATCGGATGCCAACGGGTGTTCCCAGCTCGACTAGCTTGCTGGCTACCGGTGTCCGAGTGCTGCCGCCGTCTTCGATAGACTCGTCTGACCCCGGTGGTTCAGGTTCTTCCGCTGGATTGTCCAAAGCTGGCGGGGAACCTTCAGTCTCCTCCAGCTGCGCCAGGAGGGCAAGACGCTGAGTTTCCAGTTCGTCGAGAGATGCTTCGGAACTCAGTTCCATATCGACTTCTTCCTGCATTCCCCATTGCAAATCATTTTACTATTATATTATGAACTTTATTATAATTTATGTTATATTCTACTGGTAAAACCTCAGTTGTATTGTATGATACCTGATGGTATTTGTATGATGTTTTGTACCATATTGAGTAACTTCTGTATAACTTTCGTAACTTAATTTTATGTCATAATATAATATAGTTTATACTTAATCATCTATTTCGATGCTTAAATTGACGTAACTAATTCAGTTATTCAGTCTGGATATTAAGTACTTTCCATGGTATTATATAATTTAGATTACAAGTTAAAATTTAATGCTGCAGCTTGATTAGGGTTATAAGAAGTAACTGTAACGAAAATAAAGTAAATTATAGACTTGGTGAATAAAGGAGAGTTTCGTACGTTGTCAGTTTCGGTAGCTTCCTCGAATTTCATCTTCTTTTTCGGGTAATCTTGATAATCGTCATCGGCGAACCTCTTGTGGGTGGGCTGCTGGCTGTTTAGGTGGGTCAAGTAATGAAACATGGCCTCCTTGGAGTGTTCTCTCATCATTGGCGGGTACCCCAAATAGTAAGCTTCCTGTTTTTTTTTAAAAAGCGAACGAATTAATATACTAAATATCACTTCGACAGACTCAAACTTACAATTGTTACAAAATTAATTAAGTAGTTAGTAAGTAGTAAGTAAAGTAGCAGGTAAGCAGGAAGCTATTTGAACTTAAAATTTTAATATTTAACATTCTGATCTGAGCAGTTTACAGTTGACTCAATTAACATCGTTTTCACACGGAAATACTAAATATAAGTTAAAATATCCATTTCCATACGTCACGTGTGTTGGGTGGGGGCGGTACGTTGAATCCATGATACTCGACAACACTTTCAAGGTCATACTTCATCTTCAACCCCACGGAATCTTGTTCCTGCGAACTGGTCCCCAAGAGCGAAATACCCGAAGAGTGAATTTTCAGTTCCTCCAACCATCCCGGAGGGTAGCCGAGCAGTCGCATCCGGTAAATATGCGTCGGCAGCTGATCTCGGTCCAGTCCTAGAGCTTTCCGCAGTTCATTGCTGATGACTCCCGGTTTAAACGTGTCAAACTTGGTACTTTCATCTGCATGGTACCGACTAAAAAAAAATCAAGGTAATTATCACATGTATAGACTAAAGTTCTGTTGTAAAGATGGAAATAGTCGGGTGAAGATGATGTAAACCTGAGCTTTGGTTGGTTCGAGAAGAAATTTCGCCTATTTCTGGAAATGGCATAGTTATCGCGCGGTTCTGGGCAGTCATTCATCATGTGGTCACCGAGGCAATTAAAGCAGCGTCCTTCTCCTTTCGGGCAGGCGTCCGAACTGTCAACCTCGTCCGACGCTGCAACTTCACCTGTGAGGACACCGTCGTAGTCCTATTAAAGAGAATAAAAAAACACTAAATATGGGCAGATAATACTATCAACGACAGGTATTTGGTTATCGCAACATTAAGGAATTAAATCCGGTGAGAAACGTTCTTACCCTTCTGTAGCGCGGGCCGAGACTCCTTCGGTCGTCATTCACATCAATTGCGGCGGGCTGGCTGTCCACAACAAACAAGTCGTCTCCTACAGTAACCTGGGTTGACGTGCAAGACGAGCTTTCTAAAACGTCGGTCGTCGAGCCGGGTTTAGAGCTTGATTGGGACTGCGTACAAATGACAGAGCCCGCATTTGCCGACGCTGCGTCCTGAGAGTCCTCCGGCGAACCTGTCTCGTCAAGAACAACGAAACCAGATAAGGGGTCACTTGTGGGTTCTTCGCGAACCTCGACTGCTGCTTCGATTTCAGTCGACTGCTCCAGCTCTGAACCAACAGCATCATTCTGAAGAACAATCTGAGCTACACTGACAGTTTCGATAACCGTTGCTAATGTTGAATCTCCAGTTGAATCCATTCAGGAAGGATAAATAAAAGAATAAATTGGCAAAGCAATTGGGACGCTCAAAACTCCTCCGCGCTGAATACTGGAAAAAGAGATAAACTAATTAAAACAATAACTTGGTTACACTAAACGCAAACTGGCAAATTATTTTGAAAAAAGCGTTGTATGAAACTGCGATTCAAAGAAAACCAAACAACAAGAATGTCGTCTGAATAGCCTGTTAATTGAGGCCACCTAGCGGGAAGTAAGTGAACTTTTAAAAAAGCGAAGAAGAAAGTGAATTATGAATGTCGGAGAATTTCTTTTTCATCCTAACTTAAAAAAACTAAATATTTATTACCATTAAATGGTAATTTATTGTGTAATAATATATATAACTTAGTTAATTTATATTAGATTTCACATGTTATATGGTTAAAGGATGTATTCAGTCTGGCATCGTTGTATTTTCAATTTCAAATGTTGAATTATTTTTGTAAACAACAAAATCCTGTAATTTAAGAACTGAATGCTGCGCTGGAACTGTAGTGCTACTGATAATATGTGGCTTTGTTTTAAGGATAAAAGTTTGGTTGCAAAATGAGCGCTACTGCAGCCCCAGCAAACATGAATGAAGTGTTCTTAAAACCTGCGGTCAAACTCTTCATTGGTCAGTTGCAAAAATGCCGGAAAAATCCCTCACACGCTCACTGGGACTTGACACTAACACACACAGCAACATTGGGTGCGCGCAAAAACATTGAATTTCTGGTGGCGTGGGTGCAAGGAACCGTGGACAAGATAAACGGAGATACAGTTCTGTTGATGGACGAGACGGGAAGCGTAGAAATTCGAACGCCGTCGCTTATCGGGATGCCCGCGAATCAGAAAACACTTCAAACTGGTAACAAAGGAATTTAAAGGCAATTAATAAATGTCTGTTTATGTATCTTAAAATGAAGGCATGTACTGCTCTGCGGTTGGCGAAGTCTCCGAGGTTGGCAGAGCTCCAAGACTACGTGCTTACAAGTTCACAGTTATAGACAGTGACATTTTAAAGCCATTCTGGCACTATGAAGTGGAAGACTATCAAAGATTCTTAATACAACAGAACGCATAAAATTCAACGTTTTATTTACATTAACCAAGGAATTCAAAATCTGGCAATGGCGCGAAATTTAAGCAGACGAATGAAATAGATCTGTCACATTCTCTGTATTAAAAATTTGAATCCCGCCGGCACGCACTGTCAGTCACGTAGGCTAGCCCAAGAATTAAAATACATTAACATGAACTCTAAAAAACGTTCTAAAGGCCTAGTTTCGAAAAACGGAGCCACGAAGAAAGGCAAATGGCAAATAACAGAGTTATCTAGCTTAAACACCGAGCTCAATGTTGTTTACTGTAATCAAGACTTTGTGCAGAAAGCACAATTGGCATGGCAACGTGACGACAGCGATCAAGATTCAGTGTCTCTTCAAAAAGAAGCTGTCATTCACAAATCGCCCTTCACTTGTTGTTTCCTGCCCAAGTTCGTCGAGAACGAGGGCTTTCTGGAGAACCTGCGGGAAGAGCTGCTGAGTTTGAAGTTTCACGAGAAGAACAACGACCTCTACAAGTTCATGCAGTCGGAGGATTTGAAGAAAGTCAGTTCCCCGCACGTGGCTACGCTGAGGACGTTTCTGTACGGCGACTTCCGCAGGTGGCTGATCCAAGTGACGGGGATTGAACTGAATGACACCGTTGACATGAGCTGTGCGCAGTACAATAACACTGGTAAACCCAATCTCTCCAACTTCGACTCAATAACACATTAATTTAATGCTTTAAACTTAAGATATCCTGCTGTGCCATGACGACGAGCTCGAGGGCCGCCGCATCGCCTACATTCTTTACCTGGTGGACAAAAACTGGCAAGCGGATGACGGCGGAGCCCTCGATCTTTTCTCCTCGGACGGGAACAACCAACCCAAGGATATCGTCAAATCCATCGTTCCACAGTGGAATAGCCTGGCTTTCTTTGCCGTGACACCGTTGTCGTACCATCAGGTATACAGTACCAACAGTATCTACAGTTCACTTATATCGATTAGTAACTGTAGCTTAAATCTAATTAAAACTTGCCGGGAGTGTAATACCATTAAAGCGTAGTACTTGTATTCAACAAGAGTTAGGATATCTACCTATCTATCCATCCAACTATCCTTCTGTCTATCTATCTGTCTCCCTATCTATCCATCTATCTATTTATCTATCTGTCCACCTACCTATATATCTACGTCTGTATATCTACACCTATAAAAGATATGAAATTAAGATACTAAAATCTTAATTGTTCACAAAAAGCAATTGTATATAGGTCGCCGAAGTCGTTGCAGAAGATAAATGCAGACTTTCCGTCAGCGGCTGGTTCCACGGGCCCCCGTTGAAACGCCCGGCACCCTTTAACGAACCGTTGGGTAAACTGGAGAAACCGGGTGACATGGAGGTATTAATCCTTTTACATCCTACAGTTTAATAACTTAACTTACCTAAATCTAGATTTTAACTTAAATCTAATAAAATTAAACTAATAAGTTAATATTGGTATCCATTGTATAATATTGTAACAAAGCAAACTTAATAACTTGGACTAAATAATAACACAGTAGAATTAACTTGGTAACTTCCCGAACATTAACTTATAATGTAACTTTATAAACTGCAATCAGTGTTATACAAGTTAATTTTTGCTGTTAACAAAATGATAGGAAAACGAGTTCTACGAGTGGATCAACCCGGCCTACCTGAACCCCGAGACCATGGGCGATGTTCAAGAGAAGTTTGGCGAGGAATCTGAAATCCAGCTTCACGACTTCCTCAACCGACAAAAGTACGACGAACTCGCCAAGGCCCTTTTGGACCCTTCCATTCAATGGGTCGACCAAGGACCTGCCAACAAACGGTAAAACATGGCCCTAACTAAATTATCTTATTCATGAAATTAAAGTTAAATATTCATACATTTGTAGCCATTATAAGAAAGCATCCAAAGGCGTGCCGCAGATCGTCCAAAAAGCTCTCGAGTTCTTCAAATCAGAGGCTTTCTTCTTGGTCCTGTCCAATTTGACGGGGTTGAAACTGCACCGCCTGGCTCCGACCCCGAGCAGCTCGGAGAACGAGGAGGATCCCGAGGAAGACCCGGCAGGTTTGTCGAGGAACCCGTTAAACAAACTAACTTGATTTTAGTAAAAATTAAGGTAATCTGAATAGAAATAATTAACCAGGATGAATTATGTTTCACAGGGAAAAGCTCAAAGCCGCAGAAATCGCAGAAAAGGATCAAGAAGGAGATAAATCCGCGCTGCAAGCTTCAGGTAACACATGGCTGGAACAATTGAGTAATCACGAGATTCTCGGCGTGAGTCCGTCGTGAAAGCAATAGACAAGGGTCGCCCTGTTTGACCCTTGCCATAGCCAGCGGGGTAAAAATCCTAGCCGGCGGAGATGATTACCGTAGTAGCGGTCGTCACTAACTAGTTTCATTTGTAATTAAATTTAACCGTTTCTTTATTTAATGTCTCAGACAACTCGCTGGGGTCCCGGCTGCTACACGCTGATCCACGACGAGGACGCGGACAATTCGACGTACGCCCTGGACGTTTGGTTTTTCGCCAACTGCAGCAGCGCCTGGCAGATTGAGCACGGTGGCCAGATTAATTACATTGCCCGAGAGGAAGATGAAGAAGTATTGAACATATCATTAGTATCCCACTTATGTGTATTCCTTCATGATTATGGAAGTATCAAGTTTTGTGTTATTCATCTAACTTGAATATAGATCTGATAATGTCGGAAATATCACACATATGGTTGTAATAATACTGCGATATTATCGGTGTAATATTACATTTTAAGTTTAAGTTAAAATCATTATATTAGGTGGAATACAATGCTATTATAATTGTCTCTTTAATTTGTTAAAGTTTAAGTTGAAATCATTTAGTGTTACCGGTTAACTTGGTTAATTAAGCATCTTTTTATGTTTATATTTTTTTTTCATCTCCGCAGCTTCTAACTGTGTGCCCGATGGACAATTGCCTGGGTCTGGTCTATCGTGACAGGGATACTTTAAGGTTTGTGAAACACCTGAACAGCAAGAGGTGAGTTTCAAAAGCTTAATCAAGAAGTTTTATGTGTGAAAAATACTTCCTTTTTTATGCCTTTTGTTGGGGCTTCAGCTGTTTAATTATTGTTCTTTTCCTTTTTTTGATTACAGTGCGGATCCCGCTTATTTCACCATCAACGGAGTTTATTACGAGCGCTGAAGAGGATCTGTTTTGTGGAATCACAGGCCTGATTGTATTATATGGAGGATGATTAAAGCTGGGAAGACAACAAGGGTTCTAAATTTACTATTTTTTAAATATCTAAATATAAAACTAACTTTAAGCGATTTTTTTAAAAACAATTGAAGTCTTAACGAGTATCTTCTTTGACAAAAATTTGATTAATGCATTTACAAAATAGTAAATTCTCGTTATACGTAGTTTGTTGTAATGAGGTAGCTAGATCATTAGGTAGATAGATGGTTAGCTCAAGGAGTTGTATAGGTAGATATATAGATAAACAGATGGACAGATGGAAAGATGGGTAGATGGGATGTTATCTGATATGCCTATACATTATCTATCGATGCTATCTGGTCCTATATCCAAAGGAATGTCGGTAAATTGGTAAATAGGTAGGTGGGTAGATAGATAGATAGATAAGTAGATAGGGCGATAGGTTATTGGTTAGTGGATGGTTAGCTTCAGTAGTTGCACAGATAGATAGGTAGATATATAGATAAACAGATAGATAGATGGAAAGATAGGTAAATGGGGTGTTATCTTACATATCTATACATTATCTATCGATGCTATCTGATCCTATGTTCAAAGTTAGATAGGTAAATAGGTAGATAGATAGATAGATAGGTAGGGCGATAGGTAATTGAATAGACGGGTAGATATATGTAGTGTAGATAGGTTGATAGACAAATATTTACTTAGATAGATAGATGAATGAATAGACAGATAGATAAGTAGATACGGCGATAGGTAATAAGATAGACGGGATAGATAGGTGGATAGATATGTAGATGAACAGGCAGATAGATGGATGGATAGGTGGGGAAGGTAGTTGGGCGGGATGCTTTCCTATCTTTTCGATATATCTATCGATGCTATCTCATCCTATGTGCAAATCAGTCTAGGTAAATAAGTAAGTATAGAGATAGACAGATAAGTAGAGATACATATTTATGGGTAGATAGGTCGGTAAATAGATAGATAGGTGGGTTGATCTGAAGACATGGTAGATAGGAAGTCATGCAGTGATACATCGAACAGCAGATAAACAGATAGACTGAGACAATGGCAAGTAGATCTAGGTAGTTGAGTAGAAGTTGGAAGGTAGATTCGTCCATGGCAGAAATGTTGTTATTGTGAAAGAGAGAAAAGAAATATTTCAAGGAGATAATTGACTGAGATGATTTAGGTCGGGTTAATGGACGTCGTGAAGGCTGAGNATAGTTCGTGTTGAGTAAAAGTAGTCCGAGCGAAGCTGAGACTTCATTAAAGCAGTCCACTCTTGGTGCAAATGGAGAAGATTTAAAAATTAAGAAAAAACAATAGATTCGCCCTGCACAAAGTCGTGACTGAGTTTACCAAACCAGGAAAGTTAGAATTAAAAAAACAAACCGTAATTTCAATAATAAAAAAAAATGAAATTGAAATAAGGTTTGGCTCACATTCTCCCCGGTAGGTTGAATTTTAATTACAGTTAACTTAAACAACGTATGAAGTTGATTTATAAGAGGTGAGGTTTTCTTTTTTTGTCCCTGTGTTGCTAATTGAGCCAGAAGAGGGCCGGAGGAAAAAAAATTCAAAATGAAAGTGTCCGCCACCAGAAATAGGATGGACATAAATATTAGTGGCGAAATTAAGTCCTCTTTTGTCCCAGTATATACACAGTGCTTTATGATATAATGAGCCTTGGCATTGCGGAATGTGCCCGTAGCTCTCACTGATGGCACAGCCCGGTGAAATTAGTGTTTGAAATTTTTTTAAATAATACCAACAAATTAAAAAGGTTAATTAAGGTGCAAGTTTAGTGCAAAACTGATCCTATACAGCCTGAAAAAAATTTGAATTGTGAGTGATTGTATTAAAAGCTAGAATCCCGGTTTGCGTATATCGACAGGCTTCTTTAGCCCGTAGTATCGAAACCATCCTTTTCTGCTGTGAAGCCCTTTCCAACCAAAACATGTAATGATGTGTT